>CM019069.1:161655244-161790647 GCA_009667805.1 Leptobrachium leishanense
AAGATAATGCTGTATTTAGCAGATACAGTGTCACAAGGTAAAGCTTTATTTAGCAGATACAGTGTCACAAGGTAATGCTGTATTTAGCAGATACAGTGTCACAAGATAATGCTGTATCTGCTAAATACAGCATTACCTTGTGACACTGTATCTGCTAAATAAAGCATTACCTTGTGACACTGTATCTGCTAAATACAGCATTATCTTGTGACACTGTATCTGCTAAATAAAGCATTATCTTGTGACACTGTATCGGCTAAATAAAGCATTACCTTGTGACACTGTATCTGCTAAATAAAGCATTACCTTGTGACACTGTATCTGCTAAATAAAGCATTACCTTGTGACACTGTATTTAGCAGATACAGTGTCACAAGGTAATGCTTTATTTAGCAGATACAGTGTCACAAGATAATGCTTTATTTAGCAGATACAGTGTCACAAGGTAATGCTTTATTTAGCAGATACAGTGTCACAAGGTAATGCTGTATTTAGCAGATACAGTGTCACAAGATAATGCTTTATTTAGCAGATACAGTGTCACAAGATAATGCTGTATTTAGCAGATACAGTGTCACAAGGTAATGCTTTATTTAGCAGATACAGTGTCACAAGGTAATGCTTTATTTAGCAGATACAGTGTCACAAGGTAATGCTTTATTTAGCAGATACAGTGTCACAAGGTAATGCTGTATTTAGCAGATACAGTGTCACAAGGTAATGCTGTATTTAGCAGATACAGTGTCACAAGGTAATGCTTTATTTAGCAGATACAGTGTCACAAGGTAATGCTGTATTTAGCAGATACAGTGTCACAAGGTAATGCTTTATTTAGCAGATACAGTGTCACAAGGTAATGCTGTATTTAGCAGATACAGTGTCACAAGATAATGCTTTATTTAGCAGATACAGTGTCACAAGATAATGCTGTATTTAGCAGATACAGTGTCAAGGTAATGCTGTATTTAGCAGATACAGTGTCACAAGGTAATGCTGTATTTAGCAGATACAGTGTCACAAGGTAATGCTTTATTTAGCAGATACAGTGTCACAAGGTAATGCTTTATTTAGCAGATACAGTGTCACAAGGTAATGCTGTATTTAGCAGATACAGTGTCACAAGGTAATGCTTTATTTAGCAGATACAGTGTCACAAGGTAATGCTGTATTTAGCAGATACAGTGTCACAAGGTAATGCTTTATTTAGCAGATACAGTGTCACAAGGTAATGCTGTATTTAGCAGATACAGTGTCACAAGATAATGCTTTATTTAGCAGATACAGTGTCACAAGATAATGCTGTATTTAGCAGATACAGTGTCACAGGATAATGCTGTATTTAGCAGATACAGTGTCACAAGGTAATGCTTTATTTAGCAGATACAGTGTCACAAGGTAATGCTTTATTTAGCAGATACAGTGTCACAAGGTAATGCTGTATTTAGCAGATACAGTGTCACAAGGTAATGCTGTATTTAGCAGATACAGTGTCACAAGGTAATGCTTTATTTAGCAGATACAGTGTCACAAGGTAATGCTGTATTTAGCAGATACAGTGTCAAGGTAATGCTTTATTTAGCAGATACAGTGTCACAAGGTAATGCTGTATTTAGCAGATACAGTGTCACAAGATAATGCTTTATTTAGCAGATACAGTGTCACAAGATAATGCTGTATTTAGCAGATACAGTGTCAAGGTAATGCTGTATTTAGCAGTACAGTGTCACAAGGTAATGCTGTATTTAGCAGATACAGTGTCACAAGGTAATGCTTTATTTAGCAGATACAGTGTCACAAGGTAATGCTTTATTTAGCAGATACAGTGTCACAAGGTAATGCTGTATTTAGCAGATACAGTGTCACAAGGTAATGCTTTATTTAGCAGATACAGTGTCACAAGGTAATGCTTTATTTAGCAGACGCAGTGTCACAAGGTAATGCTTTATTTAGCAGATACAGTGTCACAAGGTAATGCTGTATTTAGCAGATACAGGGGCAAAACAGGCCGCTGCAGCAGCTATTCCACACCCAGACTATGACACTCATCCGGCCATCCAGAGATTGATGGTAATGATACTACAATTGTACCGAGATCGAGATTTAGTAAACCTCCAGGCTACGGCCTCAGAGGTAGATTTTTAAGCTTTGGGAAAATTTGTGTCTGACAAAAGGATATGAATGGCTTTAGTCATACAACGAGGGGAAGATGATTATGAAAGCAGTTACCCCCCCTTTTATTTTTATTACCCCCCCTTTTATTTTTATTTCATACTTTAAGGTGTCAGACATATTGATAAAGAACAGAGCGCTAAGGCTTTAGCAGCGAGGTTTGTATGTAAAGATAGGGGCTCGCGTTATCACAGATGATATTTGTGTAGCACAGGCAGAATATGTGGCGCACGTGATTAGTAAATTGAACGGCATCTACGGTGATAGATCTTTCTTTTTTACCTCCAGATCAAGCGGTGGTCAAGCAGATAATCCGAAGGAACAAAGAGGACGCAAGCAGGATAACGATGGCTTACAAGCGCTGGATGGATCACAGCCAAGCAGAAGCAAGCAAGGAGGCACAGCCAGGACCAGTTATCGGGAGGCCGGGGTTTCCCCCCACACCGTCAGGACCAGTTATCGGGAGGCTGGGGTTTCCCCCCACACAGTCAGGACCAGTTATCGGGAGGCCGGGGTTTCCCCCCACACCGTCAGGACCAGTTATCAGGAGGCCGGGGTTTCCCCCCACACAGTAAGGCCAGTTATCGGGAGGCCGGGGTTTCCCCCCGCACAGTCAGGACCAGTTATAGGGAGGCCAGGGTTTCCCCCCCAAACAGTCAGGACCAGTTATCAGGAGGCTGGGGTTTCCCCCCGCACAGTCAGGACCAGTTATCGGGAGGCCGGGGTCCCCCCCCCCCCACCGTCAGGACCAGTTATCGGGAGGCCGGGGTTTCCCCCCACACAGTCAGGACCAGTTATCAGGAGGCCGGGGTTCCCCCCACACCAGTCAGGACCAGTTATCGGGAGGCCGGGGTTTCCCACACAGTCAGGACCAATTATCGGGAGGCGGGGTTTCCCCCCACACCGTCAGGACCAGTTATCGGTAGGCTGGGGTTTCCTCCCACACAGCCAGGACCAGTTATCGGGAGGCTGGGGTTTCCCCCCACACAGTCAGGACCAGTTATCGGAAGGCCGGGGTTTCCCCCCACACAGCCAGGACCAGTTATCGGGAGGCCGGGGTTTCCCCCCACACAGTCAGGACCAGTTATCGGGAGGCCGGGGTTTCCCCCCACACAGTCAGGACCAGTTATCGGGAGGCTGGGGTTTCCCCCCCACACCGTCAGGACCAGTTATCGGGAGGCTGGGATTTCCCCCCACACAGTCAGGACCAGTTATCGGGAGGCCGGGGTTTCCCCCCACACAGTCAGGACCAGTTATCGGGAGGCCGGGGTTTCCCCCCACACCGTCAGGACCAGTTATCAGGAGGCCGGGGTTTCCCCCCACACAGTAAGGCCAGTTATCGGGAGGCCGGGTTTCCCCCGCACAGTCAGGACCAGTTATAGGGAGGCCAGGGTTTCCCCCCCAAACAGTCAGGACCAGTTATCAGGAGGCTGGGGTTTCCCCCGCACAGTCAGGACCAGTTATCGGGAGGCGGGGTTCCCCCCCCCCACAGTCAGGACCAGTTATCGGAGGCCGGGGTTCCCCCCACACAGTCAGGACCAGTTATCAGGAGGCCGGGGTTTCCCCCCACACAGTCAGGACCAGTTATCAGGAGGCCGGGGTTTCCCCCCACACCATCAGGACCAGTTATCGGGAGGCCGGGGTTTCCCCCCACACAGTCAGGACCAATTATCGGGAGGCCGGGGTTTCCCCCCACACAGTCAGGACCAGTTATCGGTAGGCTGGGGTTTCCTCCCACACAGCCAGGACCAGTTATCGGGAGGCTGGGGTTTCCCCCCACACAGTCAGGACCAGTTATCGGGAGGCCGGGGTTTCCCCCCACACAGCCAGGACCAGTTATCGGGAGGCCGGGGTTTCCCCCCACACAGTTAGGACCAGTTATCGGGAGGCCGGGGTTTCCCCCCACACAGTCAGGACCAGTTATCGGGAGGCTGGGGTTTCCCCCCCACACCGTCAGGACCAGTTATCGGGAGGCTGGGATTTCCCCCCACACAGTCAGGACCAGTTATCGGGAGGCCGGGGTTTCTCCCCACACAGTCAGGACCAGTTATCGGGAGGCCGGGGTTTCCCCCCCACACAGTCAGGACCAGTTATCGGGAGGCCGGGGTTTCCCCCCACACAGTCAGGACCAGTTATCGGGAGGCTGGGGTTTCTCCCCCAAACAAGTGACTCTTGAATAATTTGGAGACTCTCGTGATAAAGAAAGAGTGACACTTATAAGTAGGAGGGGAAGATCAATCCCCTGAGTCTCATGAACTGACTCCCCTGATATTATGTTGTGCTATAACTTAGGGCTTTATCACACTTTACTTTATTATAATTTTTTTACATTCATGGTGTGTCTGAAAGATGAAACACACAGTCTGGATATCGGTTCTAACTTGGGGTTGGTTAGGAATACGAGGGAACGCAGTGAGTCCTCATGGAAAAGATAATATGTATATGAATCCATTAAGTTGATTTTTAAGGAATCTCAGAAGAATGACTCGTGCTAGATATGTAGTCAGGTCCCGCACAGCTTATAATATGAGTTTCTATTCATAGGTTTTCCTATTAATGACACGGCTTTACAAGAATTAATTGATCATGGTAATTTAACTTAATATAGTGTGATAGAGAAGGAACCTGCCCGCGTCCATTTGCAGAGACATGTTAATGATGTAGCCCTGTGATTCAGGAACTTATCATGACTTTAAAGTGTCACCTATAAACCGGACTATTTTATTCAGATGTAAGATGTATGAGGAGGCTCCTGTGTTCACAACTTTTAATTTTGGATCTACACCAACTAGTGACCGCAGATTTCTTACCCAACATAGTGTTTTTTCTATTAGGCTACATATATATATATATATATATGCAGCCTAAGTAGTATAACAGGGTTATCTTTTATGGTAGGTGGGCAACAAAGGTAAAACCCTCCGAGCATTTGAAACCTTGTTTCTTAGGATTTATAGTAGATAAATGTGTAACACATATTTAGATGTTGCTATTTTAGTTTTTTAAGACAAATTGTAGTATTTTAACCCCACACCTATCCTTTAAATAAATTGCACTACATCCTTAGCTTAGCTAATGCTGGTCATGGTAAAACAGAGGACTACCAGCATCCATAGCAATTTATGAGAGTAGTCAATACTTAATACGGGTTATCCCCATAGCTGCAATTTAAACATCCTTCTCCCATTCCCTTTTGTTTATATATTTTAGTATAATAAGTGTTACTGCTCGCTGTCACCAGTGATTATTGTGTTCCCACTCTTGGAGAAGAGGCCTGCATGGTCAGGGTGTCTCCCTGGGTCATTCTTGCGTGGGTTTAAATCCTGCGTCCGGCTAAGAGTGACCCGGCCTCTGAAGTACTGGGCGGGCATGGGAACGTGACAGTGTTGCTTTTTAGTATATTGATCACGATGTGATAAAAATGATGGATTGATGGGATTTACCTATCACGATCAGGCAGCTATGAAAATATACGACATGAGTTTATGCTGATGCCTTAAGTGAACTTTGCTCGAATTAGCATTCTATGACCAAGCTGACAGTTTAGAAATGCATCTTGCTTTAAAATCTGCAGCCATGTGTAAATGTGTTAGAGCACACCCAAGATAAGGGCGAAGGTAACCAAAAATTGGAGAGGAGAAGATCTTGACTTGAAGTTGGCAAAAACTGAAATGAAATGGATTTATAAGTTAAATACACTTGAACCTAATGTTTTAAATGCTGATTTCGAGATTTGCCATTTTTTATAATTAATCTGTAATCTTTGTAATTTTTATAATGCTTTGTAATATTTGGGTCCAGCATTGCGATGATTAGATCCAACTGTCCATAATCGCTGCTGTGTGTTTTTTATTTGTGGATTTTTAATGGCGTCATTTGAGCCAATATTTAATTAGGGACTCCTGATAATCACTAGCTGATTGTATGCTGCTATATTAGACCCAATTGTTTTTATACATATTAATTGTTATAAGTGATTCCGATTAGCTAAACAGCATTGTATTAGGGATTCTTGTTAACCATTCGTTGATTGCATGCTGTTATAATGGATTCTTTATGTGTTCTTGCTTTGGACAGCAGTTAACCTTTTTTATGCTATCGGGTCGTTTTTCTGCCTTTCTATAACGACACAAATTGGTAAAGAAAGGCATTTGAAGTGAAGACCGGCTATATCATGAAGAATCCGGAAGTTGCATTTAGAAGTTACTACCCGCTTGAACGCATACGGAAAGACGGAACGGGACCTAGTATCCGGCCACGTGACTGGAAGTCACGCTGTGGAACGCACGCCGGAGTCAGAGTTGGAACGCATGCGCGATTATGAACCACAGGTGACTAGGATTAGCCATTATGAAGCGGCTATTTAACAAATTTATGGGAATGAACATACCATACAAGACTGAGGAAGCCTACAGTTTGTTTTAGGCGAAACGCGTCTCTTTTATATATTTTTATTATTGCATTCAGAATAAATGTTTCTTTTATCAGTATAAGTTCTATCTTCTCAACTTTTTGCATAAGAAGTTCCAGTTTGAGACCTGATTATTGGATACCGATCCTTTACAAGTTTATCTACCGCGCCACTTTCTAAAGAGGCTCTAAAGATCGTGAGTACCCACTTGTCACCTATTTATTAATACTTTAGGAACGCTGATATCTGCGCAATGGAGGTTTTCTTTTTCCTAAACTCCAAAGAAGTGACCTATGGTTAAATCCATCGCTGCTTCAAGTGTGAAGAACCTTGAAGAATCTCATACAAGGGGTGTGACCCCCCAGAGTGGTCAAAAGGCGATATCATCTGAGCCAAATAGGGCTCCACTTTTGTGAGTTCTTAGTACATAAAAGGTTTTTTTTTCCATATTTTTTACTTATTTATCCCTACGTTATTGCACCATGGAATTGTTTATATATTTTACTATTAGGTTCTATCAACTATGATTCCCCAACCAGGACTATCCAGATTACCGCTGAAAGTTCCCATCCAAGTTACCCACTAAAGTTAAGTGCGCTCACAGCGGGCCTAGTGCCCATGTTTTAGTCTTCTGTTTTACTGTATAGGGTATACATAGGTGTTTTTGAGCTGCCACCATACCATTATATATTAAGTAGCACCACCTGTATCTCCATTTCTTTCTTCATTCTAGAAATGGATCTTGCTTTAAAATCTGCAGCCATGTGTAAATGTGTTAAAGCACACCCAAGATAAGGGCGGAGGCTAGGAAAGAGGGAGTAAAAAGTCCAGAAGCGAACAGATGTTAATTCCTGTTAAATAATGAAACGTTAGGAAAACTTATGAAACTGCAGAAATGTTTATCTTTGTGTTAATCTGTATTTTAACTTTTAATATGCTGCTGTATGCATTTTAGTAGGTGTTACTTCTCTTTGATAGGATATTGAAACGTCATGTAATATATATAAGCACATGTAACCAAACATACAATGGAGAACGAAGCGAAGGAAAACTTTGTGTCTTGTCATCATTTCCAGTTACTTCCTTCTCACTGGTCGACCAGGAGTTATTTTGTTACGGAGAGATAGTTTAGTTAGAGAATAGAAGATTACGGACACACATCAAGCGGAGGCAGAATTTTCCAGCTATCACATTGCTTCCTCTCTAGAATGTTCTGAGGAGCTGCCGGTATCTTTGCGCCTCTAGCGCGCTTCCTCTTTCTTTGTCAGCCGGAGTTAACTGGCTCCTTTTTTCGTCACAGTGATGTGCTGTGGAAATTCATTACAAGTACGGGTAGACGTAGGTTTTATGAGGGATATTTTTTGGGAGTTGCTCTTCTGCCTCATTGAAGTCTCAGGGACCTCATTATCCTGTCAGGAATCACTAGATAAAAATCTATCTGAAGTTGGGGAAATTATAAATGAACGTCTGGCTGAGAGATTCTCTAGACATTTTAACCATATTATACTCCAAGTATGAGGGAAAATCGTGGGTATAAGAACGAGGGCACCTGGGGCAACAGGCAGGTTTATTTAATTTATTTATTTTAATCACTTATTTTACTTATTTTACAAATTTTATTGGGAAATTTCCCGAGGCAACAAGCTGCGGCATTTCGTGCATGCGCGAACCGCCGCGAGCGTTACCTCAGAGCATTGGCGCAAAGCCGCGCCTCTCCTCAGGAACAGCTGCGGGGGGGGCACCAAATCCCCACAGAAACCACCGGAGAGACGGACCCGTCTCCCCGGAGGAAACAACGGGAACGACCCTGGCGAGACTAACAGATATTGGCCATAATCGCTAACAATTAAATTAAATAAATTTGAGAGAACTCGCTGTTTAATCGCCGGTTCGTTTTCAAACGTACATCACCTGAGGTAAAACTCGCCTTTAGTCGTTGTGAGTGTTTACCTCAGGCAGCGGCGCAAAGCCGCGCCTCCTAATGGCGGAGATACAGGGGAGGCGCGAAAACACACTAGAAAGCCGCCGTAACGACGGACTCGTCCCCTGAAGGCAAAAAACACTGGAAGCAGAAAAAATATATATATACAATCTCCCAAGAGACGACAAAACCAAATAAAGGCAAAGCCTAGCCCCTGCACATAAGTCCCTAACGGGTTGACAATAAGTACAAACAAACACAAGCTAACAGTGTGTGTGTATAACAATATGCTAAATTAGAATATATATATATCACTACAATACAATACAGTGAAAATGTCAATTAATATAGAGCTTGCTGCTGATACTCATCTCAGTGAGCAGCAAAGAAAAGAGAAGAGGCCAACAGTCATCAGAGGATTGGAGGAGTTGGACTGTACCATTGTTATGCTGGACTGTACCATTGTTATCTGTTATGTATATATACTGTTTAATGTATTTTTTTCACTCTCTAAATACTTTTGTTGTTGTATTTGAGAGATTTTCTTTGCTGCTATCAGCTTAAGTAAAGAAAAGATAACATAATACTCGCCTCCGTGTCTTGTGGGATAATTCAAAATGCAGTACACAATTAGTAATTGTCCCACAAGACATGGAGGCTCTTATTATGCTATCTTTTCTTTACTTAAGCCGATAGCAGCAAAGAACAATCTCTCAAATACCACAACAAAACTATAGAAAAATAAAGTTTAACAATACAGTGAAGAAGAGTGAAGAAGATAGGCAAACCTATAAGATTAGGCAGAAAGAGGCAAAGCAATTTATAAGAGCTTCCAAAGCACATGCAGAAGAGAAAATAGCTCAGTCAGTAAAAAAGGGGGACAAAACATTTTTTAGATACATAAACGAGAAAAGAAAAGTAAAACAAGGATTAGTCAGATTAAAAACAAAGGAAGGAAGGTATGTAGAAGAGGATAAAAGTCTCGCTGACTGCCTCAATGAATATTTTTGTTCAGTCTTTGCAGAAGAAAAGGAAGGAAAGGGACCTCAGTTAGGAGAGAACACTAAAGAGACACTTACATATCAGTTTACAGAGGAGGAGGTTCTACAGCAGCTGTCTAAAGTAAAGACAAATAAGTCAATGGGGTCTGATGGGATCCACCCTAAATTATTAAAAGAGCTCAGTGATGTAATAGCAAAACCGTTAACAGATTTATTTAACCAATCCTTGTTAACGGGAGTCGTCCCAGAAGACTGGAAATTAGCAAATGTTGTGCCCATTTACAAGAAGGGTAGTAGGAGGAATCGGGGAACTATAGGCCAGTTAGTCTTACGTCAGTAGTGGGGAAATTAATGGAAACCATGTTAAAGGAAAGGATTGTTGAACATCTAAAAACACATAGATTACAGGATCAGAAACAACATGGGTTTACCTCAGGGAGATCATGCCAAACTAATCTTATTGATTTTTTTGATTGGGTAACAAAGATAATAGACACAGGTGGTGCAGTAGACATTGCTTATTTAGATTTCAGTAAGGCTTTTGATACTGTTCCGCATAGAAGGCTTATCAATAAATTGCAATCTTTGAGCTTGGATTCCAATATTGTTGAATGGATTAGGCAGTGGCTGAGTGACAGGCAACAGAGGGTTGTGGTGAATGGAGTTTATTCGGCACAAGGTCTTGTTACCAGTGGGGTACCTCAGGGGTCAGTACTTGGACCCATTCTCTTTAATATTTTTATTAGTGATATTGCAGAAGGTATTAATGGAAAAGTATGTCTTTTTGCTGATGACACAAAGATTTGCAACAGGGTTGACGTTCCTGGAGGGATCAGCCAAATGACAAATGATTTAGGTAAACTAAAAAAATGGTCGGAGTTGTGGCAATTGAGTTTTAATGTGGATAAGTGCAAGATAATGCACATGGGACGTAAAAACCCAAGGGCTGAATATAGAATATTTGATACAGTCCTAACCTCAACATCTGAGGAAAGGGATTTAGGGGTTATTATTTCAGAGGATCTAAGGGTAAGTAGTCAATGTAATAGAGCAGCAGGAAATGCTGGCAGAATGCTTGGTTGTGTAGGGAGAGGTATTATCAGTAGGAAAAGGGAAGTGCTCATGCCACTGTACAGAGCACTGGTGAGACCTCACTTGGAGTACTGTGTGCAGTACTGGAGACCGTATCTCCAGAAGGATATAGACATCTTAGAGAGAGTTCAGAGAAGGGCTACTAAAATGGTGTACGGCTTGAAGGAGAAAAGTTACCAGGAAAGGCTTAATGATCTTAACATGTACAGCTTGGAAAAAAGACGAGACAGAGGAGATATGATAGAAACATTTAAATACGTAAAGGGAATCCACAAGGTAGAGGAAGGGAGTATATTTAAAAGGAAACAAAATAGCAAAACAAGAGGACATAGTCTTAGATTAGAGGGGCAAAGGTTTAAAAGTAACATCAGGAAGCATTATTTTACTGAGAGGGTGGTGGATACATGGAACAGTCTTCCAGTAGAAGTGGTAGAGGCCAAAACAGTAATTGAATTTAAGCAAGCATGGGATAGGCATAAGGCTATCCTAAACAAAAGATAAATCCAGGTAAAGTATCCATGTAATTGGGCAGACTAGATGGGCCGAAAGGTTCTTATCTGCCGACATTTTTCTATGTTTCTATGTTTCTATGTTTAATACATATAACCATAGCAGGTAATGGTACAATCCAGCTCCCTGCTGCCCAATAGTACGGTAGACCGCTCCATAAATCATCCTGGTAACCCTCGGCTCCTCCTCTTTTCTTTGCTGCTCGCCCAGATGAGTATTAGCAGCAAGCTCTATATTAACCCTTTCGCTGCTGAGGCTTTTCACACCTCTGTGCTGAGGTAATTTTTACCGGTTTTGCTCATCATGTTTAAACGTGTTTTGAAGCTTATTTTAGTATATGACCCAGACATATTATATATCGTTCTTTCCGTCAGACTCGGTAGATTCATAATATGTCATTATTATATGTATACGTCATGACCTGTCTGTATATCATAACAAAAAATGCAATAAAATATGTATTTTCAATAATTTACAACGTGTAAAGTGTTTTTTTTCACATTTTAACATGCGAGAAATTGCGGTTATATTTTGTATGGGGTGCGCTTGTTAAAAAAATTAGAGATGGGGTCTCGTTACATTTTTTTTTTGGGGAAAATTACGCGATTTTTAACAAACGCACCGCATACAAAAATCGTTAGTGCAGCATCATTGTTCACATTATAATTGAAATGGGAACAATATTGCTGCATTAACAAACCAAAAAAAAGAAAAAAAAATATTTATTTTTTTTCATAATTTTTTTTAAAAATATTTTTAATTTTTATTTAAAAACTTTTTTCACATTCGAGTTTGGTATCGTTGGAACGGCCATGCTCTGGCCGATCCAACCATACCAAACTTTAACCCCTAGCTGCCACGGATCGGGAGATAGGGAGTTCACTGGAACTCCCTATCTCCACCGTTGGTGGCAGTTAGGGGTTAACTCTAGGACTGGCGTCATCGTGCACCAGTCCTCAGGGGGAGTTCCTGGAGGCTTGGCCGACATCCAAGATGTCGGCCAGCTCCGGGAAAGGATCACGAACCGGCACTTTTCAGCGCCGATTCGCGATCCAGCTCCCCAGGGGTTAATGCCAGGCACCATTTGGAAGGGCAGGCTGTGCCCTTCCAAATGGTGCCTGGGTTAACCCCTGCAACCCCGCCGATCGGGAGGGAGAGAGGTCCGAAGGACCTCCCCCCCTCCCTTTCAGGCGCCTCCTCCGCACATCGGGGGTGGGGCGCCTGAATTAGGTGTCATCGCGCTGCCGCGATGACACCTAATTTCAGCAGCTGCGGTTCCGGATGCTGGGCTGACATCGAGGATGTCAGCCCGCACCGGGGGGGCCAGCGATCGGCCGGAACCCGGCCGAACGCTGGCCCCAAAGGGAGGACGCGCTCAGCTCGTCCTCCGCATACCAGCAGCCATGCGGAGGACGCGCTGAGCGCGTCCTCCGCATTGAAGTGGTTAAATTATTTGACACTGTCACTGTATTTTATTTTAGTGATAGAATATATGTAAATGTATATATAATTTAGCATATTGTTATACACACACACTGTTAGCTTGTGTTTGTTTGTACTTATTGTCAACCCGTTAGGGACTTATGTGCAGGGGCTAGGCTTTGCCTTTATTTGGTTTTGTCGTCTCTTGGGGATTGTTATATTATATTTTTTCTGCTTCCAGTGTTTTTTGCCTTCAGGGGACGAGTCCGTCGTTACGGCGGCTTTCTAGTGTGTTTTCGCGCCTCCCCTGTATCTCCGCCATTAGGAGGCGCGGCTTTGCGCCGCTGCCTGAGGTAAACACTCACAACGACTAAAGGCAAGTTTTACCTCAGGTGATGTACGTTTGAAAATGAACCAGCGATTAAACAGCGAGTTCTCTCAAATTTATTTAATTTAATTGTTAGCGATTATGGCCAATATCTGTTAGTCTCGCCAGGGTCGTTCCCGTTGTTTCCTCCGGGGAGACGGGTCCGTCTCTCCGGTGGTTTCTGTGGGGATTTGGTGCCCCCCCCCGCAGCTGTTCCTGAGGAGAGGTGCGGCTTTGCGCCAATGTTCTGAGGTAACGCTCGCGGCGGTTCGCGCATGCACGAAATGCCGCAGCTTGTTGCCTCGGGAAATTTCCCAATAAAATTTGTAAAATAAGTAAAATAAGTGATTAAAATAAATAAATTAAATAAAAGAAGTGGTTTATGACTAGCCTGAACCTGCCTGTTGCCCAGGTGCCCTCGTTATTATGCCCACGTTTTTTCCTCATACTTGGAGTATAATATGGTTAAAATGTCTAGAGAATCTCTCAGCCAGACGTTCATTTATAATTTCCCCAACTTCAGATAGATTTTTATCTAGTGATTCCTGACAGGATAATGAGGTCCCTGAGACTTCAATGAGGGAGAAGAGAAACTCCCAAAAAATATCCCTCATAAAACCTACGTCTACCCGTACTTGTAATGAATTCCCACAGCACATCACTGTGACGAAAAAAGGAGCCAGTTAACTCCGGCTGACAAAGAAAGAGTTCCCATTGACGATCCTTCCGCTCCTGCTGCCTCCAAACTTCTTTCACTCACGTCCTCCCTTGGACTCACACAATCCTCCCTCCTCCGTACCCACCGCGATGGTCACGTTATTGACCTGGTCTTTTCCAACCTCTGCTCCATTTCTGAGTTCAAATGTCGCCCTTTCCCCATCTCTGACCACCACCTTCTCTCTTTCAACCTATCTGGACTTCCTAAACACCCTGCTCCCCCACCCCGCACACACACTCGCAGAAATCTACATGCTGTGCACCCCATCAATTCTCCAACCTACTTCACCACCTCCCTCATACCTCATCCTTCACCTGCCCTGATGCTGCCACTAATCACTACAACACTACGCTTATCTCTGCTCTAGACACTCTTGCTCCTCTTCGACTCTGCAAGGCCCCACGCCGCCAGCTTCAGCCCTGGCACACCCTCCAAACTCGCTACCTGCAAAGATGCTCCCGCACTGCAGAGCGTGCCTGGAGGAAATCCCGCTCTGAAGCTGATTTTGTTCACTTCAAGTTTATTCTCCGGTCATACACCTCTGCCCTCCACTTGGCCAAACAATCCTTCTTCTCATCTCTTATATCTACGCTGTCCTCCAACCCTAAACGGCTCTGGTCCACCTTCAACACCCTCCTCCACCCACCTGCACCTTCCCCCTCAGCTGCCTTCAGCGCTCAAGACCTGGCAGACTACTTCCTCAGTAAAACTCTATCAGAAGCAACATCCCTACACAAGATAGTTATCTGCCACCTCCACTCCCACAGGTCCCTCTGCCACCCTCTGCCGCTTCCTCCCAACCACTGAGGAGGAAGTCAATTCCTTATTGTCCTCCTCACATCTCACCACGTGCCCGCTCGACCCCATTCCCTCACATCTAATTCCTCCCCTCTCCTCCTCCCTCACCCTGCTCTCACACACATCTTCAACCTATCTCTCTCCACTGGCTCCTTTCCATCCGCCTTCAAACACGCGCTAGTTACCCCTTTACTAAAGAAACCATCCCTAGACACCAACTCTCCATCCAACTACCGCCCTGTATCCCTGCTTCCCTTCACATCAAAGCTCTTAGAAAAACTAGTCTTCAACCGCCTCTCCCTCTTCCTGTCCTCCAATTCCCTACTTGACCCCCTGCAATCTGGCTTCCGTCCGCTACACTCAACTGAAACTGCCCTCACCAAAGTCACCAACGACCTCCTAACTGCTAAAAAACACGGCCACTATTCTATTCTCATCCTGCTTGACCTCTCGGCTGCTTTTGACACTGTTGACCACCACCCCCTCCTTCTACAGACCCTCAACTCTCTGGGTCTCGGTGACACTGCACTTGCTTGGGTTGACTCCTATTTATCCAACAGGTCCTTCTGTGTGTCCTTTGCTGGTAACTCCTCCTCTTCATTGCCTCTATCTGTTGGTGTACCTCAAGGCTCTGTCCTTGGTCCTCTGCTCTTTTCCATCTACACCTCCTCCCTGGGCAAAATCATCAACAGCTTTGGCTTTAATTACCACCTCTACGCTGATGACACTCAGATCTACCTCTCTACCCCTGATCTCTCTCCCCCTGTCCTTTCAAAAGTCAGTGACTGTTTATCTGGCATCTCCTCCTGGATGGCCTCCCACCACCTAAAGATCAACATGTCAAAGACTGAGCTCCTACTTATTCCTCCCTCTAATGCCTCCCCACCTCCTGACTTCTCTATCACGGTGGAGGGTATCACCATCTCCCCATCAAACCAAGTTCGCTGTCTTGGAGTTACACTGGACTCTGCTCTTTCCTTCATCCCCCACATCAAGTCTCTTTCCTCCTCCTGCCGATACCAACTGCGTAATATTTCCAGAATTCGGCCATTTCTTACCGCTGTCACCACAAAACAACTCATACACGCCCTGGTAATCTCCCGACTCGACTATTGCAATAATCTCTTATCTGGCCTCCCTCTGTCCCGCCTCTCCCCCCTACAATCCATCCTGAACGCCTCCGCCAGGCTAATTCACCTCACCCGCCGCTCTGTCTCTGCCGCTCACCTCTGCGAGTCCCTTCACTGGCTCCCCATCCACTGCAGAATTAAGTTCAAAATCCTTATCCTTACCTACAAAACCCTCACTAACTCAGCGCCCCACTACCTGTCCTCACTAATCACCAAATACACCCCAGCCCGCTCCCTAAGGTCAAACAGTGACCTGCGCCTAGCTTCTCCCCGCATCACCTCTTCCCATGATAGACTGCAGGATTTCACACACGCGCAGCCCCCACTCTCTGGAACGCTCTCCCTCGTGCTGTCAGACTTTCCCCTAACTTCTCTTCCTTCAAACGCTCCCTGAAAACATTGCTATTTAGGGAAGCCTACCACCCAACTCACTGACGCAACCATCAATCACTCTCACCTTACAGTCCTCTCCTCCTGTTTCCAACCCCAACCCTCCTAGATTGTGAGTTCCTACGGGAATAGGGCCCTCATCTCCTCCTGTACTGTTTGTCAAATGTTGTTCAATGTATTGTAACCCTGTCTGTACTGTGCTTATTGTACAGCGCTGCGGAATATGCTGGCGCTTTATAAATTAATAATAATAATAATAATAAAAAGCGCGCTAGAGGCGCAAAGATACCGGCAGCTCCTCAGAACATTCTAGAGAGGAAGCAATGTCAGATTCTGAGGTGAATTCCTCTGACCCGGAGTACGATCCGGTCTCCTCTCCTGAGGCCTCACATTCAGTTTCCTCACCTGATTCCACTGATTCTAAAAACCGGTTATTGATCCGGTAGATGCTGTAAGAAATTCAATGTTTGTACCAGAGCAATTAAAACATCCCCGGTCAGTGGAATGGACACACATAGAGCATGTGGCTGGTTATATAGAACAGCATATCCGTATGTCAATGGATAAACAAACCAGAAGTAATTTGAGGGCTGAGTGTCCAGCCCCAACTTTGTCACATAAGCTTAATGTAACCCCGAGTTAGATCCCGAAATTATTCACATCCTTAACCAGTCAAATTGGTCCCGAAAAAGGGGAGTAGAGGCACCTTAAGGGGTGTCATGATAAATTGTTTGATTTTGTAGGTCCATTGACAAAATTAATGGATTCGATTGAGGTTTCTCTTCACTAATGAAAACCAGTTCTGTTCGAACACAGGGGTCGAGTACAGAGATTAGTCTGTGTTTTTGGTAACATAACACAGCTTTATCAAGTGAAAAGGAGACGCTCAATTCTCCTCAGGATCCACCCTAAAGTGGCGACCTTAGCGCATAATAAACTGTTGGCGCTATATAAATGATAATTATGAGCCTGGTTCCAACGCTGAGGGTCAGTTATTTGGAGAAGACATCTTCAAGGAGATGACCGAATTTACAAGGTCCTTCTTGACCACAGGTAAGATAAAGGCTAATATCAGGAAAGTTTTCTCGAATAGGTTTTTCACATTCCTTATTCCACCTCAAGAGGCTCCTTTAAACACTCTTAACTAGAGCCCCAAGATAGACCATAATTTCACCGTCAAAGTGGTTAAAGGGGTTCGAGAAGATCAGGATTTTTGGGGAGTATAATTTCACACCAACATCCCAAGGTGGAGAATTTCACCCAGTATCAATTTGAAAAAACACCTAAACGAGTACGTTGTGTACAATCATTTCAAAATGGAAGACATTCCGTCATTAAAAGGAGTTTTATCTCCGCAAGATTGGACGGTCAATATAGACCTAAAAGACGCTTATCTGACAAACCCAATAAACTATAAAATATCGGTCCTTACACGACACAGTCTATCGAATTTCTAGGTGTCACCGTAACTACGATGGAGATGGCTCTTTCTCTGCCTTCAGCCAAAGTTCGGCTGATTCACAGAGAAATCCGATGTCTTCTATCTGCAGAAGAATTCTCTCTGAGATGGTTATCTCACCTTCTGGGCCTACTCTCCGCAGCAATACAAGTGGTCTTTACAGGACCGCTTTATTGTCCAGCTCTTCAATGTCTGAAAGCACGATTTCTGCGGAGGGGATGGCTTTATCCAGATTGCATCTCTCTGGACGACGAGTCTAAATTGGAGATGCAGTGGTGGCCAAATCATTTAGTGTCATGGAACAGCAAAGCCATCGTCTATCCAACTCCAGAGTTGGTCATAGAGTCAGACGCCAGCAGATCTGGCTGGGGCGCGCTGCGGATCGTTTTCCACAGGTGTCAGTTGGGATTCCACAGAGATAGGATTGTATATGATTGTTTAGAACGCCTTGCAGGATTGTTTGCTATTCAAGTTTTATCAAGCATTTCCAGACCAGTTCCATACGCCTGGAGATGGACAACCTGTCCGCTGTGCGTCATATCAACCTTATAGTAGGGATGTGCGTTTCGGGTTTCGGAATTTTCACGAAATTTCCCGAATCGTGTTTTCGGATGCGGCCGATTTTCGGAAAATTTTTAGATCCGAAAATGGCAGATCCGAAAAGTTTTCCGAGCCAAAACGAAATATTTTCGGAATTTTCGAATGTACTTGAAATGTGTCAAATCGAAATTTATTGCTTTGAAACGAGGAGAACAGACGTTCCGAAAAAACAAAAATTTCCGAAAATACGAAAAGTCGATACAAAAACGAGCTAAGTGACACGAAAATACGAAAAATGGTCGAAATTCCGAAAAAAATGTACACGAAAAACGAGTCGAGCCGAACCGAAACAGAAATCGGTCGAAACGAGCTGAATCGAAAAGTTTAAAAATCCGAAAAATCGAATCGAACCGAAAAAAAAAATCGGTGCACAAGCCTACCTTATAGGTGGGCCCAGGTCTAAACAGTTAGCAGAGACACCAAAGTCTTTAGAGGATTTTGCCTGCCTCACAATTTATCAGTCCAGGCCAATACATTCCAGGGTTCAGCAATGTAATGGTGGACTGGAATTCAAAGTATCTGATAGACTCCAGCAATTGGAGATTAGACACCAGGGTTTTTGCCAGTTTGTCATCCCTCTCGGGTCCCTTCGCTATAGATTTATTGGCTTCTAGCCTTAATATTCCTTTACCACAATACTACTGTTGGAGACCAGACCCATGGCTTTGGCCACGGATGGTCTGGTCCAGACCTGGACGCTAGGGACGCTTTCCCTCTATTCATTCTCATTTCAACAGTAATAAGACTAGTACAAGTACAATTAGCTACAATAGTGCTCATAGCACCCTTATGGAGGTCTCAACCATGGTTCCCGCACCTCCTGAAACCGTCTGTGGACATTCCCAGGCTAATTCGTGTCCCATCGTCCACCCATAGAGATCCGGAGGGAACGCTTCAGAATTCTTTGAGTCTTCACTAAATTTTTTAAGCTGTTAAGTGTAATATCAAAGGTCACTGGCCTTCAGTCAACATTTCGGATGCATCTGCCTCCTTTTAGTTGAGTTCCTGGGCCCCCTCTACTAGGAGGAGATATGGTAGCGCATGTAACTCATGGGTTTCTTGGTGCATGGAACATCAAGTTGATTCCATATCAGTTCAAAGAGTAACTTGTTTAGTTCTTCACACATCTATTTGAGGATGGTAAAGCGTATCATACGATTAATAACCTCAGATCGGCGATACCTGCTTCACATCAGGGTTTTATTGGTATTCCTGCCGGGAAGCACCCCATTACATGCAGGTTTTTGAAGGGTACACAGTGTAAACGACCCCTCGTTACCGTTATTTTAACATCTGGAATGTCATTAATTTTCTGGATAAGTGGCCGAGAATGAAACTCTGTCTATTAAACGGATTTCTGTGAAATTGGCCATTTTACTTTGTTTGATTTCCTGCAATAGAGTCTCACACGTTCGAGACCTAAACTTAACGGGAAGAAGTTTTACCCGACACGGGGAGAAATGTTAAATTTTCCTATAGGACAAAGACATCATTGTCAGAGGTCTTCTATCCAGTTTTGCCACAGCGTCCTATCCTTTACCCAGTAATTGTTTTAAAGAATATGGAAGAGTTTCTGCCCCTAACAGGTCACTCCAATCCCAATGGTTATTCATATCCTTACGCAAACCATACAATTCTGTAACTTTCACCACACTCGCTGGGTGGGTTAAATGGATCATGTCAGAAGCTGGTATAGTCGTCTCCGTGTTCGGAGCTCACTCATCCCAGAGTGCTTCTGCCTGAACCAGTGTGTCACATGTCACTATCACTAGTTAACTAGTCTTTGAACTAGCATAATATGAGCCTCCGTGTCTTGTGGGATAATTCCCAGATTCCCCTATTATCATGACGTGGAATCATAATTATAATAAAGACATTGGAGGCGAGTATTATCCCACCCGATAATTGGGTTATTCCCACCCTTTATAGTTGGTTATTAGATTTTGATGTTTCAATAGTCATTACGGATTTTTTCAAACCTTCTTATTATAAGCTCTTGGTGATCTTTAATACATTTTGTTCCGACAGCCTAAACTTCAGGTCGAAGCTTTCATTGGATGAGGAAGAGTTCTTCCGTTGTTCTGTTCGTTGGAGAAGAGCTTGAGCTTTGTGTTGGAGGTTTTCGTTGAAGGATGAATGTTCTTCCATGCTTGAGCTTCAAGTTGGAGTCTACGTTGAAGGTTTTAACTTCCTGTTGGAGTTTGTCAAAGGATGATTATTCTTCCATTGTTTTGATTTCGTTGAGGAAGATGTTAGCCTGTCTCGCATCAAGAAAAGAGGAAGAGCCAAGGGTTACCAGGACGATTTATGGAGCGGTCTACCAGACGATTGGGCAGCAGGGAGCTGGACTGTACCATTACCTGCTATTGTTATATGTATTGTTAAACTGTATTTTTCTCTCTAAATACTTTTGTTGTATTTGAGAGATTTTCTTTGCTGCTATCGGCTTAAGTAAAGAAAAGATAGCATAATACTCGCCTCCGTGTCTTTATTATAATTATGATTCCCCGTCATGATAATAGGGGAATCTGGGAACCCCTACTCCTTCCTCCCCCCATTTGGCGTACAGTGTTCCCACCCGTTAATCCTACCTACTATAGACTAAACAACATACAGGGGTGTGAGTGATCAGCGCTGGGAGCGCTAAAGAAATCTGTTGCAATCATGGAAGCGAGGTCTTCGTTGATCTGTATGCCGAGAGCGGTGTAGTGCTCGTTGCTCGATGGGAAGTCAGGGTCCCATGCATTCAGCAATCATGGACAAAGTGGGAGAGTCTCTTAATGATGAGAGTAGTACAATGAGTCACATAGTTACATCATAGTTACATAGTTATATAGGCTGAAAAAAGACATGCGTCCATCGGGTTCAGCCTCTCCCACATAACCTACTGCTGTTGATCCAAAAGAAGGCAAAAAACCCAGTCTGAAATGCTCGCCAATATGCAACATACTGGGAAAAAATTCCTTCTTGACCCCAGAATGGCAGTCAGATTTCTCCTTGGATCAAGAAGCTTTTACCCACATATTAAATATTATAACCCTTAATATTCTGTGTCTGCAGGAAGTCATCCAGTCGCTTTTTAAAAGTCTGTACAGACTCTGACCCAACCACCTCAACAGGCAGAGAATTCCACAGCTTTATTGTTCTCACCGTAAAATAACCCTTCCTATGCTTTAAGCTAAATTTTCTTTCTTCCAGTCTAAATGGATGACCCCTTGTCCTATGTATAGACCTGTTAATGAATAGGTTATCAGACAATGGTTGATAATGGCCCCGTATATATTTATATAAGGTTATCAGATCCCCTCTAAGGCGCCGTATATATTTATATAAGGTTATCAGATCCCCTCTAAGGCGCCTTTTCTCTAAACTAAACAGGTTTAAGCTTGTTAGTCTTTCCTCATAACTTAACCCTTCCATCCCCCTTATTAATTTAGTTGCCCGTCTCTGCGCTTTTTCTAGCGATATAATATCTTTTTTTAAGACAGGTGCCCAAAATCACACGGCATATTCAAGGTGCGGCCTGACCATTGATTTATACAGAGGCAAAATTATGTTTTCATCCCGTGAGTGAACTCCCCTTTTAATGCATGCCAGTACTTTGCTGGCCTTGGCGGCTGCTGTTTGACATTGCACATTGTTACTTAGTTTGAAGTCTATGATTATTCCCAAATCCTTCTCCTGCTTGGATTTCCCTAACTCCGTACCATTTAGGGTATAAATTGCTTGTGTGTTCTTCACTCCAAAGTGCATAACTTTGCATTTATCTAGATTAAATTTCATCTGCCATTTAAGTGCCCAGTCCCCCAATCTATCTAAATCCCTCTGTAGCGAAGTAACATCCTGCTCACATTGCATTTCTTTTCCTAGCTTTGTGTCATCTGCAAACACTGATACATGACTTTCAATGCCTATCTCAAGGTCATTTATAAATAAATTGAATAGTATTGGTCCTATAACAGACCCCTGAGGGACACCGCTTACCACTGGTGTCCATCTTGAAAATGTACCATTTATGACCACTCTCTGTACCCTATCTTTTAGCCAGTTTTCTATCCAAGAACAAGTATTTTCATCTAGACCATTTTTTCTTAATTTAAATAGTAACCTTTTGTGTGGAACTGTGTCGAAAGCTTTGGCAAAATCTAAGTAAATCACATCCACTGCGACCCCCTGATCTGTACTTCTACTTACTTCCTCATAGAACGTAATTAGGTTAGTCTGACATGATCTGTGTTTCATGAAACCATGCTGATTTTTGCCAATTACATTATACCTCCCAATAAATTCCTGAATATTATCCCTTAGTAACCCCTCAAATACTTTCCCAGCCACAGATGTTAAGCTCACAGGTCTATAATTCCCAGGCACAAATTTTAAACCTTTCTTAAATATAGGGACCACGTCAGCTTTTCTCCAATCCTCTGGTACTATTCCTGAAATAAAAGAATCTTGAAACATTAAGAACAGAGGTTTACATATTTCAACACATAGCTCTCTCAGTACTCGCGGATGAATTCCATCTGGCCCTGGGGCTTTATTAACATTCACATGGTTTAATTTCTGTAAAACCTTGTCCTGAGTCAATCAGTCACTTTGTATTAGTAAGTTTTTATTAATGAATTTCATGTCTCCTGTTATAGGTTTCTCTTTGATAAATACTGAAGAAAAATAATCATTTAAAATTTCTGCCTTATCCTGATCTTCAGTTAACAATAACCCTGACTCAGATTTTAGTGAACCTACATTTTCACTCTTGGGTTTTTTAGAATTTATGTACCTAAAGAATCTTTTAGGGTTGGTCTTGCTCTCTTTGGCTATTTCTTTTTCATTATCTAGTTTAGCCCATCTAATCGCATTTTTACATGCTTTATTGGCTACCCTATATGCTTTATAGGATGCCTCAGATTTATCAGATTTAAAAACTTTAAATGCCTTCTTTTTATTTTTCATTACCTTAGTTACCTTCCTACTAAGCCACATTGGTTTCAGTCTGCTTCTTTTATATTTATTAACCAGTGGAATATATTGTGACGTGTACTTTTCTAGTGTTAGTTTAAAGATTTTCCACTTATCCTCAGTGTTTTTCCCGTGAAAGAGTTTCTGCCAGTCAATGACATTGAGAGCTTCCTTTATTTTAATAAAGTTGGCCTTTTTAAAATTATATATTTTAGCATGCCCCTTATGAATGTGTTTTTTTGAGTTTATTTCAAAAGTCACCATATTATGGTCGCTATTTCCCAACTGTTCCTTTACATTAATATTTGAGAAAAGATCCACATTATTTGTTATAACCAGGTCCAGACAGTTATCCTCTCTAGTTGGTGTTTCTACCAGTTGTGACATGAAGGTATCATTTAAAATGTTCAGGAACCGGATTCCCTTTGCTGAATTACTAGTCCCACTATCCCAATTAATGTCCGGGTAATTAAAATCTCCAATAATTAAAGTGCTACCATGATCTGCAGCCTTCCTAATTTGCTCTAACAGTTGTTCTTCCTCATCATTATCTATATTAGGTGGTTTATAGCATATGCCAACCAATAGTTGACTTCCCTGTTTATTCCCCAACGAAATATTTACCCATAAGGATTCCACATTTCCCTCATCGCTTTCCAGTTGTGTAATATTAGGCTTTAAATCCTGATTTACATATAAACACACTCCACCCCCTTTCTTATGTTTCCTATCCCTTCTAAACAATGTATAACCGTTTAAGTTTACAGCCCAGTCATGCGTTTCGTCCCACCACGTTTCTGTTATTCCTATAATGTGGTATTGCTTAGTGTATGCTATTACCTCTAGTTCCCCCATCTTGTTATTGAGGCTCCTTGCATTAGCGAGCATACATTTAATGTTGTCTCTACCCACACATGCTGAATGCGACTTTACATTACATGCCTCCACTGTTCTGACATTACCCATTCCCCCGGCTCCACCCCCCTTAGTCTGAACTGAAACCCTTCCGCTATCTGCTCTGTCTCCATTTTGTAAGATACTGTATCCCTCCCCCCCTTCCACTAGTTTAAAGTCTCCTCCAACCTTTTAACCATCCTCTCCCCTAGCACAGCAGACCCTCTTCCATTCAGGTGCAATCTATCACGACTATACAGATTGTACCCCAGTGCAAAATGAGCCCAGTGCTCTAAAAACCCAAAGCCCTCCTTCCTGCACCAAGCTTTAAGCCACGCATTGACCTCCCTAATCTCCCGCTGCCTTTCCGCTGTAGCACGTGGCACAGGTAGGATCTCAGAAAATACTACCTTGGAGGACCTCTTCTTCAGTTTACTTACTAATTCCCTGAACTCATTCTTCAGGTCCTTCCATCTTCCTCTTACTTTGTCATTGGTACCAATATGGACCATGACAGCTGGGTCATCTCCAGCCCCTCCCAATAATCTATCAACTCTGTCAACCACATGCCTAACACGGGCACCCGGCAGACAGCAAACTGTCCGGTTAAGGCGATCAGCGCGACAGATTACCCTGTCTACTCTCTTAATAATAGAGTCCCCTACCACCACAACCTGTCTAGGCTTACTTGCCCTCTTTATCCCTCCCTTACTTGGTGGGCTGATCCCCCGGCTGTTAGAGGGAGCAGCCTCCAGTACTGCTACACCTGAGCTGCTGCACCCAACATCTTCGCTCAAGGGGGCAAATCTGTTGGTGTGCGCAAGATCAGGACTAGCCAACCTTTTCCTCTTCCCTCCCCCCCTGCTACCACGTGTCACTGACACCCAGCTACCAACCTGTTCCCCGGTTAACTCCACTCCTCCCACACCCCTAGATTCCTCAACTATACTTTGCTACGTGAGAAGCCGCTCCTTTCAAGATTGTCAATCTGCCTCAGTGTTACGATTTGCCCTTCCAGATCTCCAATATGAGCTTCCAGAAGAGCTACACGTTCACACTTGCTACAGAGATATGGACCCTGGAAGGATTCCTCCAGACATGCATACATGCAGCAGGATGTGCACTGGGTCAAACCTTCAAGCTTGCTAACACTCATACCCACAACAAGATAACAAATATATAAACAATTGATACCTGTTATTTGAACTCCTGTTTTTAACTCCACTTGAAAATAGCCCACTTAAAAGTAGACCACCTCAAGCCCCTGTGAGCAAGCTCAGTGAGTTGCCATTGAGATTATGTAGCCATACAAGTGAAATCACCTGACAGGCTACACGCCCCCAATTAACAAGTCACCAGCCACCCAGGGAAAAAAAACAACCAAAAAGCACAACAGAAAAATAAAATAAAAAAATAAAAAAAAAAAAAACAGCAGAAAAGAAAACCAAAGAGAAATTAAATTGACAAATAAACCAGAGGTTTCTCTCCCTCTAAAGATACAAACCAGACCAGTACAGGTAGAATTCCTGTTTTTAACTCCACTTGAAAATAGCCCACTTAAAAAGTAGACCACCTCAAGCTCTGATATTAAGAGAGTCCAGCGTACTAGTTGTGTAGGTGAGCTGGGACGCCACTCTTCCACGGCAATCTCCAGTAGAGGGGGAGTCGTGATCCGATGGTAATTGTGTATGAGGGGGGTATCCAGTTTGAGCGAACAACAAGGTGATAAAACAACACACACAAAAAAAAATCTTAGAGTTATATCTGTATATGGTACGGAAAAAAGGGGGCGCTGGAGTGGCTATAGGTGGAGGGGAACACAGAGTTGGAGCAGTACAGCAGCTAAGTACTCGAAGGGTCTATCCCAAAGGACCCAGAAATGATACGGACGAGAAAAGAGAAGAGAACAGCGCTGGTACAAAAACCCCACTTCCGTGGGAGGTGAACAATAAACACCGCACTACGGGGAAGTGCACCCCAAGACTAGTGTGGATAAAAATAACAGCACAAAAATAATGACCTGTGTGTACTTCGATCCAATATGGGTCAGATAGAAGTCGATGTACATGTAAAGAAAAAACACACATACATGGTACAGTATGCCTGTCAGAATGTCAGGTAAAATGTGAAAGATGAGAACTCACATATGGTGGAGCCTGTACAATATAGGCTCAATAAGATCACAGTGGGTCTCTTCAGGGATGACCCCGTCCCGTCTTCATGAAATATCGACGGTTACTCGTGCCGGCCATACATGCAATAAAGCAAACATATACCATAGTGCAACATAGTAATACACAAAGTATAAGGGCCAAAAAATTGCAGCACTTACGTGGTTCAGAGCCTGTGTAAATTCACTGGCTCTGTATATACGCCTGGGTGTAGATAGGGATACACCAAACCCCTTTAGAATGAATAAAAAGTGAAATACAAACTTTCCACCAGATAAAAAATTTAATACAAAAATAAAATAAATGGATATATCCAAAACGCGTTTCGCCGCTAACGCAGCTTCATCAGTTGGTATCCAAAAAGAAAACATTATTTTTGTGCTGTTATTTTTATCCACACTAGTCTTGGGGTGCACTTCCCCGTAGTGCGGTGTTTATTGTTCACCTCCCACGGAAGTGGGGTTTTTGTACCAGCGCTGTTCTCTTCTCTTTATATCTGTATATAGCTGTAGAGTTATATCATCAATCAGTAGAATACGCATCATACAGACCTCCAGCAGAGTCACGCGGTCATGCAGGGCCACCAAAGACCAAAAGGTGTCTGAGAGAAGATTCCGTCAGAATATATAACTGGGATCTGCAGGAGAAATAAGTAGCCATCGGGTGAAACCTCAGGTCTGGGGAAGATTTTCTAGAGGTATGATCAGACCGGTTATTCGGGCAATCCTTCCTCGGGTGCCGCTCCATGTTCCATCTCCAACCTGGTGCGTCTGTGGCCTCCCTGCCTCTACGGAAGTGGAACGGGGTCCCCTTCCGGGAAACCCCAGGATTGTAGCAACATGGGTTCCCAGTTTTCTATCTTAAAGGTGGGGAGGCCAACCGCCTCCAAGAAATCAGGAAGGTCACTAAAACCCCGTAGAGTAACTGGTCTGTTCTGTATCGAGACAATGAGCGCCATTGGGAAACCCCAGCAGTAGGGGAGCTGCGCATGTCTCAAGGCCGTCGGGAGGGGTTTAATTGCGCGTCTAACTTGCAGTGTGAAACGGGACAAGTCTTGGTACAGTGAAATTTACGAACCTTGGAATAGCCAGATGCGGGAGGAACATGCCGACAATAAAAGTTCCTCTTTGAGGGTGAAGTCAGTGAGATGGCATAGCACATCTCTCGGAGGGTCATTGGGTCGCCTATTAAAACGTCCACGATCTCTATGCGCCCTGTCCACGTGTTCTAGAGTGACTCGTGGGCTGCGCAGAATATGATTGAATAAGCGGACTAGAAAGCTACGGAGGTCCTGGACAGAGTCCGCCATCCCCCTGACACGCACATTTTGTCTTCTGGATCGGTTTTCAAGATCATCGATTTTGCGTGCCACTGCGTATAGGTGGTCCGGGGCTCCGGCATGAGTAGCGAGAACTGGGGCGGCTGGTCTCATTGCAGCCTCCTCCAACTGTGCCACGCGGTCTGACATTGCCGCCATATCTGCATGTTCCTCGGTAAGGTCTTTGCGGAGATCTTCTCTGACCGCTCCAATTAAGCGTTGGATATCATCCCTCGTTGGGAAGGCAGCCACCATTTCCTCTATCCGGCAGGTCCTGGTGTCTCTGCCCAGCCATGATTCCTCCGAATCAGCCAGGGAAGGTGGGGCCGCCATCTCCGTCTCTGCTGGTTTAACGCGGGAGGTGCGTAAAAAGTGGTTCAGGGTTCCCGATAACAGCGGTCTCGGGGTGTCTGGGAGAGAGGGGTCCTCAGACTTCTTTTTACTCTTCCCCATGGTCCAAATAGCTGGCGAATATAGCCGATTAGAGGCGGCGAAGTCTGGAGTTACAGATCTACGCAGCCATCTTCATCCAGCGCCAAGCCACGCCCCCGAAATTTTACTTTTAGAAGTGTTCCGAACATGGAAAATTGCCTGTCATTAAGGCGTTAACTTAAAACAGATTCTGAACAGTGTCAAACAATGAACACGTTATATTCAAGGTGCATGATTTTACAATCTAAGGGGTCCCATGATATTACAATCTAAGGGGGGCTCCATGATATTACAGTCTAAGGGGTCCCATGAATTTACAATCTATCCCATGAGCTTTCAATCTAAGGGGTCCCATTAGTTTACAATCTATCCCATGAGCTTTCAATCTAAGGGGTCCCATGAGTTTACAATATAAGGGGTCTCATGAGTTTAAAACCTACCCCATGAGTTTACAATCTAAGGGGTCCCATGAGTTTACAATCTATCCCATGAGCTTTCAATCTAAGGGGTCCCATGAGTTTACAATCTATCCCATGAGCTTTCAATCTAAGGGGTCCCATGAGTTTACAATCTATCCCATGAGCTTTCAATCTAAGGGGTCCCATGAGTTTACAATCTATCCCATGAGCTTTCAATCTAAGGGGTCCCATGAGTTTACAATCTAAGGGGTCCCATGAGTTTACAATCTATCCCATGAGCTTTCAATCTAAGGGGTCCCATGAGTTTACAATCTATCCCATGAGCTTTCAATCTAAGGGGTCCCATGAGTTTAAAACCTACCCCATGAGTTTACAATCTAAGGGGTCCCATGAGTTTACAATCTATCCCATGAGTTTACAATCTATCCCATGAGTTTACCATCTAAGGGGTCCCATGAGTTTACAATCTAAGGGGTCCCATGAGTTTACAATCTAAGGGGTCCCATGAGTTTACAATCTAAGGGGTCCCATGAGTTTACAATCTAAGGGGTCCCATGAGTTTACAATCTAAGGGGTCCCATGAGTTTACAATCTA
Source organism: Leptobrachium leishanense (assembly GCA_009667805.1). NCBI lineage: Eukaryota > Metazoa > Chordata > Amphibia > Anura > Megophryidae > Leptobrachium > Leptobrachium leishanense. Next base: position 161,684,021 of record CM019069.1, read on the forward strand.
AGGGGTCCCATGAGCTTGCAATCTAAGGGGTCCCATGAGTTTACAATCTATCCCATGAGTTTACAATCTATCCAATGAGTTTACAATATAAGGCAGAGCTCAAAATTTCCACTCGCCTACTAGCATTTGGCGAGTGGAAATTAAGTGAGGGCGAGTGAAAATGCACCTGAAGGCAGCATGATAAATTATTTTGTTCTGCCTGTACTGCGTATACCGGCGGCAACTGTGTTTCTTTTTAAGCCCGGCCACCAGCCGGAGAATCCAAGATGGCGACCAACTGACTGGCTGGTGGCCCCCTTTGATAACGTCAGAGAGGGCACGCCAGACGTCTGCCACTCATGCCTGCCCTGTCCCGTCCTCTTACGGCTGCACCCTGCCTGCCTGTTACCACGCAGCACCACGAGTTAGGGATGTGCGTTTCGGGTTTCGGAATTTTCACGAAATTTCCCGATTCGTGTTTTTGGATGCGGCCGATTTTCCGAAAAGTTTTAGATCCGAAAATGGCAGATCCGAAAAGTTTTCCGAGCCGAAACGAAAAGTTTTCGGAATTTTCGAATGGACTTGAAATGTGTCAAATCGAAATTTATTTTTGCTCTATTCATGATTTCGGTTCCATTCGTGATTTCGGTTCCATTTCAGTAATTCTGGAAATCGTATATTTAACTATTATCGGTTATATCGCTGATTCTGTAAATTTTGTATTTGTAAATGCGTATCACTTGTTTCTTGTGGCATTCGGGTCAGTTTAGCGTTGTTTAAATTGTTTTGTTCATTTTTTTTGTTCCTTGGCTTTCATACCATTTTAATATGATTCAATAAAGTTGTGAAATGTATATTCAATTATTCATAAGAAAAAAAGGATCTTTATTTAATAAAAAAAAACACGATAGAATCGCCAGAATTATCGTAGACACTTTGAAACGAGGAGAACAGACGTTCGGAAAAAACGAAAATTTCCGAAATTTCCGAAAAGTCGATACAAAAAAACGAGCAAAGTGACCCGAAAATCCGAAAAATGGTCGATATTCTGAAAAAGAAATGTACACGAAAAACGATCCGAACCGAATCGAAACAGAAATCGGTCGAAACGAGCCGAATCGAAAAGTTTAAACATCCAAACAAATCGAACCGAATCGAACTGAAAAAAAAATCGGTGCACAAGCCTACCACGAGTCAACAATCCCTCGCTCTGCTCACATTGGGGTCTGATGACTGAGTATACATGTATCGGAGATCTGATGTCTGGATATATATGTATCTTAGATCTGATTATTATTATTGTTATCATTTATATAGCGCCAACAGTTTCTGCAGCGCTTTACAGGAGCTGGTGTCTGTGTATACATGTATCTGGAGTCTGTGGGTGTTCATGTATCTAGGGTCTGATGTCTGGGTATACATGTATCTGGAGTTATTGTGGTGTTGAAAAAAAATGCACTAAGTTTATTAAAAGTTGAGCATACACTTAATATTTTCTGCATCCCCATTGATGTAAAGTACTTATTTTTCTTTATGTTTATGTTGCTTTATGTTAATATTGGTAATGTTATTTATTTTTGTAACTTTATTCTGAATAAAAAAATTTAACAAGATAAGATAAGATTAAGACGGTGTGTTTAGGGTCGGAGTTAAGGGCAGGGTAGAGGTTAGGTGGGGCAACTGGTGGCGAGTAACTCTTAAGGCCTGGCTAGTAGCTCAGGACTTGAAATTTTGAGCCCTGATATAAGGTATCCCATAAGTTTACAATCTAAGGGGTCCCATAAGTTTACAATCTAAGGGGTCCCATGAGCTTGCAATCTAAGTGGTCATATGAGTTTACAATATAAGGGGTCCAATGAGTTTACAATCTAAGGGGTCCCATGAGTTTACAATCTAAGGGGTCCCATGAGTTTACAATCTAAGGGGTCCATGAGTTTACAATCTAAGGGGTCCCATGAGTTTACAATCTAAGGGGTCCCATGAGTTTACAATCTAAGGGGTCCAATGAGTTTACAATCTAAGGGGTCCCATGATTTTACAATCTAAGGGGTCCCATGAGTTTACAATCTAAGGGGTCCCATGATTTTACAATCTAAGGGGTCCCATGATTTTACAATCTAAGGGGTCCCATGAGCTTACAATCTAAGGGGTCCCATGATTTTACAATCTAAGGGGTCCCATGATTTTACAATCTAAGGGGTCCCATGAGCTTACAATCTAAGGGTTCCCATGAGCTTGCAATCTAAGGGGTCCCATGAGTTTACAATCTAAGGGGTCCCATGATTTTACAATCTAAGGGGTCCCATGAGTTTACAATCTAAGGGGTCCCATGAGTTTACAATCTAAGGGGTCCCATGAGTTTACAATCTAAGGGGTCCCATGATTTTACAATCTAAGGGGTCCCATGAGTTTACAATCTAAGGGGTCCCATGATTTTACAATCTAAGGGGTCCCATGATTTTACAATCTAAGGGGTCCCATGAGCTTACAATCTAAGGGGTCCCATGAGTTTACAATCTAAGGGGTCCCATGATTTTACAATCTAAGGGGTCCCATGATTTTACAATCTAAGGGGTCCCATGAGTTTACAATCTAAGGGGTCCCATGAGCTTGCAATCTAAGGGGTCCCATGATTTTACAATCTAAGGGGTCCCATGATTTTACAATCTAAGGGGTCCCATGAGCTTACAATCTAAGGGGTTCCATGAGCTTGCAATCTAAGGGGTCCCATGAGTTTACAATCTAAGGGGTCCCATGAGCTTACAATCTAAGGGGTCCCATGAGCTTGCAATCTAAGGGGTCCCATGAGTTTACAATCTAAGGGGTCCCATGATTTTACAATCTAAGGGGTCCCATGATTTTACAATCTAAGGGGTCCCATGAGTTTACAATCTAAGGGGTCCCATGAGCTTGCAATCTAAGGGGTCCCATGAGTTTACAATCTAAGGGGTCCCATGAGCTTACAATATAGCAAATGAGTTTACAATCTAAGGGGTCCAATGAGTTTACAATCTATCCAATGAGTTTACAATCTAAGGGGTCCATGAGCTTTCAATCTAAGGGGTCCCATGAGTTTACAATCTAAGGGGTCCCATGAGTTTACAATCTAAGGGGTCCCATGAGTTTACAATCTAAGGGGTCCCATGAGCTTACAATCTAAGTGGTCCCATGAGTTTACAATATAAGGGGTCCAATGAGTTTACAATCTAAGGGGTCCCATGAGTTTACAATCTAAGGGGTCCCATGAGTTTACAATCTAAGGGGTCCAATGAGTTTACAATCTAAGGGGTCCCATGAGTTTACAATCTAAGGGGTCCCATGAGTTTACAATCTAAGGGGTCCAATGAGTTTACAATCTAAGGGGTCCCATGATTTTACAATCTAAGGGGTCCCATGAGTTTACAATCTAAGGGGTCCCATGATTTTACAATCTAAGGGGTCCCATGATTTTACAATCTAAGGGGTCCCATGAGCTTACAATCTAAGGGGTCCCATGATTTTACAATCTAAGGGGTCCCATGATTTTACAATCTAAGGGGTCCCATGAGCTTACAATCTAAGGGTTCCCATGAGCTTGCAATCTAAGGGGTCCCATGAGTTTACAATCTAAGGGGTCCCATGATTTTACAATCTAAGGGGTCCCATGAGTTTACAATCTAAGGGGTCCCATGAGTTTACAATCTAAGGGGTCCCATGAGTTTACAATCTAAGGGGTCCCATGATTTTACAATCTAAGGGGTCCCATGAGTTTACAATCTAAGGGGTCCCATGATTTTACAATCTAAGGGGTCCCATGAGCTTGCAATCTAAGGGGTCCCATGAGTTTACAATCTAAGGGGTCCCATGATTTTACAATCTAAGGGGTCCCATGATTTTACAATCTAAGGGGTCCCATGAGTTTACAATCTAAGGGGTCCCATGATTTTACAATCTAAGGGGTCCCATGAGTTTACAATCTAAGGGGTCCCATGATTTTACAATCTAAGGGGTCCCATGATTTTACAATCTAAGGGGTCCCATGAGCTTACAATCTAAGGGGTCCCATGAGCTTGCAATCTAAGGGGTCCCATGAGTTTACAATCTAAGGGGTCCCATGAGTTTACAATCTAAGGGGTCCCATGAGTTTACAATCTAAGGGGTCCATGAGCTTTCAATCTAAGGGGTCCCATGAGTTTACAATCTAAGGGGTCCCATGATTTTACAATCTAAGGGGTCCCATGAGTTTACAATCTAAGGGGTCCATGAGCTTTCAATCTAAGGGGTCCCATGAGTTTACAATCTAAGGGGTCCCATGAGTTTACAATCTAAGGGGTCCATGAGCTTTCAATCTAAGGGGTCCAATGAGTTTACAATCTAAGGGGTCCATGAGCTTTCAATCTAAGGGGTCCAATGAGTTTACAATCTATCCAATGAGTTTACAATCTAAGGGGTCCATGAGCTTTCAATCTAAGGGGTCCCATGAGTTTACAATCTAAGGGGTCCAATGAGTTTACAATCTAAGGGGTCCAATGAGTTTACAATCTAAGGGGTCCCATGAGTTTACAATCTAAGGGGTCCAATGAGTTTACAATCTATCCAATGAGTTTACAATCTAAGGGGTCCCATGAGTTTACAATCTAAGGGGTCCCATGAGTTTACAATCTAAGGGGTCCCATGAGTTAACAATCTAAGGGTCCCATGAGCTTACAATCTAAGGGGTCCCATGAGCTTTCAATCTAAGGGGTCCAATGAGTTTACAATCTAAGGGGTCCAATGAGTTTACAATCTAAGGGGTCCCATGAGTTAACAATCTAAGGGGTCCAATGAGTTTACAATCTAAGGGGTCCCATGAGTTTACAATCTAACCAATGAGTTTACAATCTAAGGGGTCCAATGAGTTTACAATCTAAGGGGTCCCATGAGTTTACAATCTAAGGGGTCCAATGAGTTTACAATCTATCCAATGAGTTTACAATCTAAGGGGTCCCATGAGCTTTCAATCTAAGGGGTCCCATGAGTTTACAATCTAAGGGGTCCCATGAGTTTACAATCTATCCAATGAGTTTACAATCTAAGGGGTCCAATGAGTTTACAATCTAAGGGGTCCCATGAGTTTACAATCTAAGGGGTCCCATGAGTTTACAATCTAAGGGGTCCCATGATTTTACAATCTAAGGCAGTGGTCTCAAACTCTGGCCCCCCTGATGTTTCTGAACTACAACTCCCATGATTCCACGGCCATCTATTGCATTCAAAGCATTCTGGGACTTGTAGGCAAAAACATCTGGGGGGCCGTGAGTTTGAGATCCCTGATCTAAGGGGTCCCATGAGTTTACAATCTAAGGGGTCCCATGAGCTTGCAATCTAAGGGGTCCAATGAGTTTACAATCTAAGGGGTCCATGAGCTTTCAATCTAAGGGGTCCCATGAGCTTGCAATCTAAGGGGTCCCATGAGTTTACAATCTAAGGGGTCCCATGAGTTTACAATCTAAGGGGTCCCATGAGCTTTCAATCTAAGGGGTCCCATGAGTTTACAATCTAAGGGGTCCCATGAGCTTACAATATAGCAAATGAGTTTAAAATCTAAGGGGTCCCATGAGTTTACAATCTATCCAATGAGTTTACAATCTAAGGGGTCCAATGAGTTTACAATCTAAGGGGTCCCATGAGTTTACAATCTAAGGGGTCCCATGATTTTACAATCTAAGGGGTCCCATGAGTTTACAATCTAAGGGGTCCCATGAGTTTACAATCTAAGGGGTCCCATGAGTTTACAATCTAAGGGGTCCCATGAGTTTACAATCTAAGGGGTCCCATGAGTTTACAATCTAAGGGGTCCATGAGCTTACAATCTAAGGGGTCCAATGAGTTTACAATCTAAGGGGTCCATGAGCTTTCAATCTAAGGGGTCCAATGAGTTTACAATCTATCCAATGAGTTTACAATCTAAGGGTCCCATGAGTTTACAATCTAAGGGGTCCATGAGCTTTCAATCTAAGGGGTCCAATGAGTTTACAATCTATCCAATGAGTTTACAATCTAAGGGGTCCCATGAGCTTTCAATCTAAGGGTCCCATGAGTTTACAATCTAAGGGGTCCCATGAGCTTACATATAGCAAATGCAAAATGAGTTCCATGAGTTTACAATCTATCCAATGAGTTTACAATCTAAGGGGTCCAATGAGTTTACAATCTAAGGGGTCCCATGAGTTTACAATCTAAGGGGTCCCATGATTTTACAATCTAAGGGGTCCCATGAGTTTACAATCTAAGGGGTCCATGAGCTTTCAATCTAAGGGGTCCCATGAGTTTACAATCTAAGGGGTCCATGAGTTTACAATCTACCCATTCAATCTAAGGGGTCCATGAGTTTACAATCTAAGGGGTCCAATGAGTTTACAATCTAAGGGGTCCATGAGCTTTCAATCTAAGGGGTCCAATGAGTTTACAATCTATCCAATGAGTTTACAATCTAAGGGGTCCATGAGCTTTCAATCTAAGGGGTCGCATGAGTTTACAATCTAAGGGGTCCCATGAGTTTACAATCTAAGGGGTCCCATGAGTTTACAATCTAAGGGGTCCCATGAGCTTTCAATCTAAGGGGTCCAATGAGTTTACAATCTAAGGGGTCCATGAGCTTTCAATCTAAGGGGTCCAATGAGTTTACAATCTATCCAATGAGTTTACAATCTAAGGGGTCCATGAGCTTTCAATCTAAGGGGTCCCATGAGTTTACAATCTAAGGGGTCCAATGAGTTTACAATCTAAGGGGTCCAATGAGTTTACAATCTAAGGGGTCCAATGAGTTTACAATCTAAGGGGTCCCATGAGTTTACAATCTAAGGGGTCCAATGAGTTTACAATCTATCCAATGAGTTTACAATCTAAGGGGTCCCATGAGTTTACAATCTATCCAATGAGTTTACAATCTAAGGGGTCCAATGAGTTTACAATCTAAGGGGTCCCATGAGTTTACAATCTAAGGGGTCCCATGAGTTTACAATCTAAGGGGTCCCATGAGTTAACAATCTAAGGGTCCCATGAGCTTACAATCTAAGGGGTCCTATGAGCTTTCAATCTAAGGGGTCCAATGAGTTTACAATCTAAGGGGTCCAATGAGTTTACAATCTAAGGGGTCCCATGAGTTTACAATCTAACCAATGAGTTTACAATCTAAGGGGTCCAAAGAGTTTACAATCTAAGGGGTCCCATGAGTTTACAATCTAAGGGGTCCAATGAGTTTACAATCTATCCAATGAGTTTACAATCTAAGGGGTCCCATGAGTTTACAATCTATCCAATGAGTTTACAATCTAAGGGGTCCAATGAGTTTACAATCTAAGGGGTCCCATGAGTTTACAATCTAAGGGGTCCCATGAGTTTACAATCTAAGGGGTCCCATGAGTTTACAATCTAAGGGGTCCCATGAGTTTACAATCTAAGGGGTCCCATGATTTTACAATCTAAGGCAGTGTCTCAAACTCTGGCCCCCCTGATGTTTCTGAACTACAACTCCCATGATTCCACGGCCATCTACTGCATTCAAAGCATTCTGGGACTTGTAGGCAAAAACATCTGGGGGGCCGGAGTTTGAGATCCCTGATCTAAGGGGTCCCATGAGCTTGCAATCTAAGGGGTCCAATGAGTTTACAATCTAAGGGGTCCATGAGCTTTCAATCTAAGGGGTCCCATGAGCTTGCAATCTAAGGGGTCCCATGAGTTTACAATCTAAGGGGTCCCATGAGTTTACAATCTAAGGGGTCCCATGAGCTTTCAATCTAAGGGGACCAATGAGTTTACAATCTATCCAATGAGTTTACAATCTAAGGGGTCCCATGAGCTTTCAATCTAAGGGGTCCCATGAGTTTACAATCTAAGGGGTCCCATGAGTTTACAATCTATCCAATGAGTTTACAATCTAAGGGGTCCAATGAGTTTACAATCTAAGGGGTCCCATGAGTACATCTATTAGGGGTCCCATGATTTTACAATCTAAGGGGTCCCATGAGTTTACAATCTAAGGGGTCCATGAGCTTTCAATCTAAGGGTCCCATGAGTTTACAATCTAAGGGGTCCATGAGCTTTCAATCTAAGGGGTCCAATGAGTTTACAATCTAAGGGGCCATGAGCTTTCAATCTAAGGGGTCCAATGAGTTTACAATCTATCCAATGAGTTTACAATCTAAGGGGTCCATGAGCTTTCAATCTAAGGGGTCCATGAGCTTTCAATCTAAGGGGTCCAATGAGTTTACAATCTATCCAATGAGTTTACAATCTAAGGGGTCCATGAGCTTTCAATCTAAGGGGTCCCATGAGTTTACAATCTAGGGGTCCAATGAGTTTACAATCTAAGGGTCCCATGAGTTTACAAATAAGGGGTCCCATGAGTTTACAATCTAAGGGGTCCAATGAGTTTACAATCTAAGGGGTCCAATGAGTTTACAATCTAAGGGGTCCAATGAGTTTACAATCTAAGGGGTCCCATGAGTTTACAATCTAAGGGGTCCAATGAGTTTACAATCTATCCAATGAGTTTACAATCTAAGGGGTCCCATGAGTTTACAATCTATCCAATGAGTTTACAATCTAAGGGGTCCAATGAGTTTACAATCTAAGGGGTCCCATGAGTTTACAATCTAAGGGGTCCCATGAGTTTACAATCTAAGGGGTCCCATGAGTTTACAATCTAAGGGGTCCCATGAGTTTACAATCTAAGGGGTCCCATGAGTTTACAATCTAAGGGGTCCCATGATTTTACAATCTAAGGCAGTGGTCTCAAACTCTGGCCCCCCTGATGTTTCTGAACTACAACTCCCATGATTCCACGGCCATCTACTGCATTCAAAGCATTCTGGGACTTGTAGGCAAAAACATCTGGGGGGCCGTGAGTTTGAGATCCCTGATCTAAGGGGTCCCATGAGCTTGCAATCTAAGGGGTCCAATGAGTTTACAATCTAAGGGGTCCATGAGCTTTCAATCTAAGGGGTCCCATGAGCTTGCAATCTAAGGGGTCCCATGAGTTTACAATCTAAGGGGTCCCATGAGTTTACAATCTAAGGGGTCCCATGAGCTTTCAATCTAAGGGGACCAATGAGTTTACAATCTATCCAATGAGTTTACAATCTAAGGGGTCCCATGAGCTTACAATATAGCAATGAGTTTACAATCTAAGGGGTCCAATGAGTTTACAATCTAAGGGGTCCAATGAGTTTACAATCTAAGGGTCCCATGAGTTTACAATCTAAGGGGTCCAATGAGTTTACAATCTAAGGGGTCCAATGATGTTACAATCTAAGGGGTCCAATGAGTTTACAATCTAAGGGGTCCCATGAGTTTACAATCTAAGGGGTCCAATGAGTTTACAATCTATCCAATGAGTTTACAATCTAAGGGGTCCCATGAGTTTACAATCTATCCAATGAGTTTACAATCTAAGGGGTCCAATGAGTTTACAATCTAAGGGTCCCATGAGTTTACATCTAAGGGGTTCCCATGAGCTTTCAATCTAAGGGGTCCCATGAGTTTACAATCTAAGGGGTCCATGAGTTTACAATCTAAGGGGTCCCATGATTTTACAATCTAAGGCAGTGGTCTCAAACTCTGGCCCCCTGATGTTTCTGAACTACCAACTCCCATGATTCCACGGCCATCTACTGCATTCAAAGCATTCTGGGACTTGTAGGCAAAAACATCTGGGGGCCGTGAGTTTGAGATCCCTGATCTAAGGGGTCCCATGAGCTTGCAATCTAAGGGGTCCAATGAGTTTACAATCTAAGGGGTCCATGAGCTTTCAATCTAAGGGGTCCCATGAGCTTGCAATCTAAGGGGTCCCATGAGTTTACAATCTAAGGGGTCCCATGAGTTTACAATCTAAGGGGTCCCATGAGCTTTCAATCTAAGGGGACCAATGAGTTTACAATCTATCCAATGAGTTTACAATCTAAGGGGTCCCATGAGCTTACAATATAGCAAATGAGTTTACAATCTAAGGGGTCCCATGAGTTTACAATCTATCCAATGAGTTTACAATCTAAGGGGTCCAATGAGTTTACAATCTAAGGGGTCCCATGAGTTTACAATCTAAGGGGTCCCATGATTTTACAATCTAAGGCAGTGGTCTCAAACTCTGGCCCCCCTGATGTTTCTGAACTACAACTCCCATGATTCCACGGCTATCTATTGCATTCAAAGCATTCTGGGACTTGTAGGCAAAAACATCTGGGGGGCCGTGAGTTTGAGATCCCTGATCTAAGGGGTCCCATGAGTTTACAATCTAAGGGGTCCCATGAGCTTGCAATCTAAGGGGTCCAATGAGTTTACAATCTAAGGGGTCCATGAGCTTTCAATCTAAGGGGTCCCATGAGCTTGCAATCTAAGGGGTCCCATGAGTTTACAATCTAAGGGGTCCCATGAGTTTACAATCTAAGGGGTCCCATGAGTTTACAATCTAAGGGGTCCCATGAGCTTTCAATCTAAGGGGACCAATGAGTTTACAATCTATCCAATGAGTTTACAATCTAAGGGGTCCATGAGCTTTCAATCTAAGGGGTCCCATGAGTTTACAATCTAAGGGGTCCCATGAGTTTACAATCTAAGGGGTCCCATGAGCTTACAATATAGCAAATGAGTTTACAATCTAAGGGGTCCCATGAGTTTACAATCTATCCAATGAGTTTACAATCTAAGGGGTCCAATGAGTTTACAATCTAAGGGGTCCCATGAGTTTACAATCTAAGGGGTCCAATGAGTTTACAATCTAAGGGATCCCATGAGCTTTCAATCTAAGGGGTCCCATGAGCTTACAATCTAAAGGGGTCCCATGAGTTAACAATCTAAGGGGTCCCATGAGTTAACAATCTAAGGGTCCCATGAGCTTACAATATAGCAAATGAGTTTACAATCTAAGGGGTCTCATGAGCTTTCAATCTAAGGGGTCCAATGAGTTTACAATCTAAGGGGTCCCATGAGCTTTCAATCTAAGGGGTCCCATGAGTTTACAATCTAAAGGGTCCCATGAGTTAACAATCTAAGGAGTCCCATGAGTTAACAATCTAAGGGGTCCCATGAGTTTACAATCTAAGGGGTCCCATGAGTTAACAATCTAAGGGGTCCCATGAGTTTACAATATATCCCATGAGTTTACAATCTAAGGGGTCCATGAGCTTTCAATCGAAGGGGTCCCATGAGTTTACAATCTATCCCATGAGTTAACAATCTAAGGGGTCCCATGAGTTTACAATCTATCCCATGAGTTAACAATCTAAGGGGTCCCATGAGTTTACAATCTAAGGGGTCCCATGAGTTTACAATCTAAGGAGTCCCATGAGTTAACAATCTAAGGGGTCCCATGAGTTTACAATCTAAGGGGTCCCATGAGTTAACAATCTAAGGGGTCCCATGAGTTTACAATATAGCCCATGAGTTTACAATCTAGGGGGTCCCATGAGTTTACAATCTAAGGAGTCCCATGAGTTAACAATCTAAGGGGTCCCATGAGTTTACAATCTAAGGGGTCCCATGCGTTAACAATCTAAGGGGTCCCATGAGTACAATATAGCCCATGAGTTTACAATCTAGGGGTCCCATGAGTTTACAATCTAAGGAGTCCATGAGTTAACAATCTAAGGGGTCCATGAGTTTACAATCTAAGGGGTCCCATGAGTTAACAATCTAAGGGGTCCCATGAGTTAACAATCTAAGGGGTCCCATGAGTTTACAATATATCCCATGAGTTTACAATCTAAGGGGTCCCATGAGTTTACAATATATCCCATGAGTTTACAATATAGCCCATGAGTTTACAATCTAGGGGGTCCCATGAGTTTACAATCTAAGGGGTCCCATGAGTTTACAATCTAAGGGGTCCCATGAGTTTACAATCTAAGGGGTCCCATGAGTTTACAATCTAAGGGGTCCCATGAGTTTACAATCTAAGGGGTCCCATGAGTTTACAATCTAAGGGGTCCCATGAGTTTACAATCTAAGGGGTCCCATGAGTTTACAATCTATCCCATGAGTTTACAATCTAAGGGGTCCCATGAGTTTACAATCTAAGGGGTCCCATGAGTTTACAATCTAAGGGGTCCCATGAGTTTACAATCTATCCCATGAGTTAACAATCTAAGGGGTCCCATGAGTTTACAATCTAAGGGGTCCCATGAGTTTACAATATATCCCATGATCTTACAATCTAAGGGGTCCCATGAGCTTACAATCTAAGGGGTCCCATGAGCTTACAATCTATCCCACGAGTTTACAATCTAAGGGGTCCCATGAGCTTGCAATCTATCCCATGAGCTTGCAATCTAAGGGGTCCCACGATCTTACAATCTAAGGGGTCCCACGAGCTTGCAATCTATCCCATGAGCTTACAATCTAAGGGGTCCCATGAGCTTGCAATCTAAGTGGACCCATGAGCTTTCAATCTATCCCATGAGCTTGCAATCTAAGGGGTCCCATGAGCTTACAATCTATCCCATGAGCTTGCAATCTAACAGGTTCCTGTTCCCGTGAGCTTACAATCTAAGAGGGAAGAGGAACCTGCTCTAATATATAAATGCCTTTGTAATGCGCTGTCAGCTGTGTGCGCACCCATCACAGCTGCTCAGTTGGCCCTCCTTTTGTGGATGGGACAGCGATGGATGCGTTACAAATGCATTTATATAGAGAGATACTCTTGGATAGGACATTGAAAAACAAATATGTGGACATGAATTCTGAGCTGGCAACAACAACCCGGAAATGCATCCTCTTTCTTGCTGCTCAGCAGTGGAGATAAGTATTACTGCATTACTCCTTACAATCTTTACTGTTACAGTGTTATTACTAGCGCTGGCTGTTTGGCCGTCCGGGCTATAACCTAGGGGCGGCCGCCGGCCATTTATTGTTTCATTCATTACTCTGTGTAATTTTAGCATTTCACTGGTTTATTCTATTAATTGATTTTCGCTGGCTTGTTCCCGCACGCTATGCTACCGCCGAGCTTTTCAGCTCGCACCCGCTCTACACCTCAGACTCTGCGGTGGCCGCGCCCCTCGCGCCGCCCCCTTTATCTCAAACGCAACAATGAGCAAATGCCACACAAAATCAAACCGCTCTCCCTCTGCCTCAGCATCTGATTCAGAGTCAGGGGAGGGTTCAATAATGGCGGACGAATTTCAGGAGACTAGTGAGTCATTGCAGACTCAACCTGAGGGTACCCCTTTCTCTGAACCTCCTCTGGGAGCTGTTATGCAGGCTTCTATTACCGCAGCTGTACAGACAGCAGTCTCCAGCTTATCAGCCGACCTCCACCGCTCCCTAGAAGTCGTCATGGCGGCAGTAAAAGCACTTCCCTCAACACCTGTCCCTTCTAATCCCATCCCAGACTTTACTCACTCAGAGCCTGCAACTTCCCACTACATGGGACAAAAAGCAGTTCCTAAAACTAAACACATTGCTACAGGGGCTGGCAATCCCGCAACACTGCCAATTTTTGATGCCGAGTCCCCATCTCGGAAGAGAGACCAAAATCGCAGGGCGCATATGGCGATTGTCCCAAAATGACAAAAATCTATTTTTGATACGGTTCCCATAGAGGAGACCACTGGGAAAGAATTGGTTTTAGCCACCCCCCCCCCCCGTGGCGATGAGAATTCCCAGATTCCCCTATTATCATGACGGGGAATCATAATTCTAGTAAAGACACGGAGGCGGGTATTATGCTATCTTTTCTTTTCTTAAGCCGATAGCAGCAAAGAACAATCTCTCAAATACCAAACAAAGTATTTAGAGAGTGAAAAAAATACATTTAAACAGTATATATCCATAACAGATAACAATGGTACAGTCCAGCATAACAATGGTACAGTCCAACTCCTCTGACGACCGTTGGCTCCTCCTCTTTTCTGATGCAAGGCACATTACTGATCTTCCTTTAACCAATCAAACAATGGAAGAACTTCATTCCTTCATGGAAACCTCGAACATGTAGTTGAATCCTTCCGTGACAAATTCCAACCCAATGATTAAGCGGTCAGAGAAAACAACATATTAGAGATCACCAGAGCTTGAAAGAATGATCGAACGATCTATAACCCATTGAACACTTAACATTCACGTCAGATATTAGGGTGGGAACAAATTCCCAACATTTTGGCGGGATAATACTCGCCGCCGTGTCTTTACTAGAATTATGATTCCCCGTCATGATAATAGGGGAATCTGGGAATTATCCCACAAGACACGGAGGCTCTTATTATGCTAGTTCAAAGCTTAATTAACTAAAGAATGTGACACACTGGTTTAAAATAAAATTCTCTAAAGGTGGATTCCCTGGACCAGTCTGCTGTCTTTAAGAGGTCTTCAAAACGACATCCACGGAAAAAAGCTCCTGAAGCAGAAGCACTCCGGGAAGAATGAGCTCCAAACACGGAGAAGTCCACACCAGCTTCAGACATGATCCATTTAACCCACCTAGCGAGTGTGGTGGAAGATACTGATTTGTATGGTTTGCGTAAAGATATGAACAACCGTTGTGATACACCAGCTCTGTTAGAGAACGTAACGCTTTCATATTCCTTCAAACAACGGACTGGACAAAGTTGAGGACGCTGAGGAAAAGCTGGATAGAAGACCTCTGACAATGAAGTTTTTGTGCTGTTAGAAATCAAAAATCTCACTCACGATGGAGAAAAACACCTTCCCGTTAAATCTAGGGCTCGAACGTCTGAGACCCTTTTGCAGGAAACTAAGCAAAATAAAATGGACAAAACTTCGTTATCGGGCCAACTCTCCAAGAGACTTAAGACGACATTAACACTGTAACACTTCAATGTTCTTGAACCCAGGACATATTTGAAAACGAGAGAAATCTCAATGTATCCTTCCTGGTAAAATCCTTTATAAATAAATTAACATCCCAGGTGTTAGAGTAACGAGAACGAGGTGGTCTTTTACACCGTATACCCTTCAATAATCTACATACCATCGGATGTTTCCCTGCAGGAATCCCGTCAAACCCTTGATGTGAAGCAGATATTGAAATTATTGATCACGCGATACGCTTTCCCATCCTCAAATAAAACGAGTGAAATAACTTAACAAGCTACTCAAAGAAGCTGAAACGGGATTAATACGTTGTTCCAAACACCAAGAAGCCCACACGTTCCATGCGGATCTATATCTCCTTCTGGTAGATGGGGCCCAGGAACTTGACAGTAACGAGGCAGTTGCCTCCGAAATGTCGATGGAAGGCCAATGACCCCTGATATTTTCCACGCTACCAACCGCAACGAGTGAGGATTGAAGATATTGTGAAGTGTCCCCTCCGGGTCCCCAGAGTGCATGGAAAAACTTGGATCAATCTGGGAACGTCCACAGACAGTTCCAGAAGTAGTGGGAACCAAGGTTGTTACCTCCACAGTGGTGTTATGAGCACTATCGTAGCCAATTGCGATTGTTCGAGCCTTATTACCGCTAGAATGAGGACGAATGGTGGGAATGCATAGAGAGTGCATGTAGTGCGTGAACATATGTGGAGGCCGCGGCCTGTGTGTCTTCCACCACTTGCGTGCTTTCCCGAGCTCTTCCACCTGGGTCCGCGTCTCCTCCACAGCCGCCTCGAGTGACTTAAAGTCCGCCTGCCATGCCTTCCTGGCATCCTCTAATAGGGTGCGTATGTCCCCTTTTGTGGCGGGAAGCGCATCTTCCTCCTCGCTTGATGGTGTCGCATGGGAGACAAATAGAACAGCCACCTCCTCTGCCATCTGCTGAGCCCCCAGGTCAAGCGCCGAGCGTGGCGGCAACCTCCACCCCAGGCCCCCGCTAAGTGAAATTCGGATGTCGGGGGTAACGGGATCTTCCCTCGATCCACCCGCTTTAGGTTTCTTCCCATCCGGAAAGACGCAGCTCTGTGCAGGTCGGGAAAAGCGCGCCAACACCAGGCTCCAAGATGGCCACCAGCTGTCCGAGCAGAGAACAGCGCAGCGTCCCTCTCACCAATCGCAGGTCCGGAGGGGGGGTCCCAGCACGCTCCGGAGTATCTCCACCTTATGGTCGACGGCTGAGGATCGTTTAGAAGCAGGTAACCCGATCCAAAAGTGCCTTAAAATCCGTGTATATGGGAAGGGGGATCAAAGCTCCACTCACACACGGCCGTCTCGATCTGCCGCCGGCCACGCCCCTCCGATCTCCCAGATGTTGAAGATGAGGTGGCGCTGTATGCGCCGGACACTTTTCAATTTGATTGGGAGGAATCAGAGGAACCCCTCCTTTTTATGAAGAGGGTAATGTAATTTATGATCCCCACGGAGACCCTCTTTTTTGCCCAGAGGATCTTTCACGCCCTCAATCCACCGCATGGTATCCCTTACCACATGTAGAGAAATGGGTGGATGCTAATCTCAGACGGCCTTTAGACAAGGCTACTAGACAGAACATGTGGGCCAAAAGCCCACGCCCTTCCACCACAGGCAAAACTTGTGTTACCCCGGAGGTCGACCCATCCATAATAAAATTCATTACTAATCGAGGGTGGACTCCTAAAACTGGCCTGGATCATGCCTTTCGCACATGCGAAGATAAGTTATTAGATATGGCAGGTCCCTTAATAAAACTTTTTAACATCGCTGAGGAAGCTAAACTAGCTAATTCCACCCTTTCACCTACCCTTGTCCGCGATTGGGTTCAAAGGGCGCTGTTGTTTTTTGGTAATGCTAACGCTGCTTTGGCTGCTGAACGGCGCAAATCAATACTTTTGAAGGTTGACAACCAACTTATGACCATAGCGGACACCGACCTAGGCAGCGCAGCTCAAGGGCTTTTATTTGGGGAGGCTTATGTTAAGAGTATGGGTACATACGCCAATACCTTCAATTCACTAGAGAAAATTTCCTTCTCATTAAAGCATTTGTTTAGGGCTGGGTTTTTGGAAAGGCCGGTAGAAACATAGAAAAATGTCGGCAGATAAGAACCTTTCGGCCCATCTAGTCTGCCCAATTACATGGATACTTTACCTGGATTTAGCTTTTGTTTAGGATAGCCTTATGCCTATCCCATGCTTGCTTAAATTCAATTACTGTTTTGGCCTCTACCACTTCTACTGGAAGACTGTTCCATGTATCCACCACCCTCTCAGTAAAATAATGCTTCCTAGATATAGGGGCCGCCCTACCATCAAGGGACCAACACCAGGTCTTTTCCAAGCCCCACTACTCGGCAACCAACAGAGTTCCAATCCTCTGGCTCCTTCTTCCCCTCTCGAACCCATCCTTGGCGCGCTCGAGGTTTCCGAGGTTCCAGAACCCCATTCCGCGGCAGACGACCCGCAGGTAAGACCTCAGATGATATTTCCCTCTCCAGGGGTTCAAGTCGGGGGTCGAATACGATTATTTCTTCACAAATGGCAAACCCTTAGATCAGATCAATGGATCCTAAATACGGTGCAAGGGTTCACAATTTCTTTTCTGTCAACCCCGATACAACCTCTTATCCCTCCACTACTACATTTCCCTCGAGAACAAGAGGGACTGATGGACAGGGAAATACAAGACCTATTGGTCAAAGGAGCCATACAACGGGCTCCTACCGAGTCGACGGGATTCGTCAGCAACTTGTTTCTGGTCTCAAAGAAGGGAGGGGCTTTACGACCAGTAATCAATTTGAAAGAGCTAAATTCATACGTACAGTACAATCATTTCAAAATGGAAGGTATACATTCTCTCAGGGACATCCTGCATCAGGGGGATTGGATGGCAAAAATCGATCTGAAGGATGCTTACCTTACAGTACCAATTCACGAGACTTGGTGAGATTATCTTAGTTTCCGGTGGCAGGGCAAGATGGAGGTTTACTTGCCTTCCTTTCGGCCTATCCTCAGCTCCGTGGGTTTTCACAAAACTTCTAAAACCAGTGATAACATCTCTTTGGGAACGCGGAGTCCACCTCGTAATATACCTGGACGATATCCTGTTGATGGCAGATACAGAATCTGTCCTTCTATCCCACCTACGGTGGACGACAGTCGTACTACAGGAACTAGGATTCCTTATCAATATGGAAAAATCTTTGACGATACCTTCACGGAAACTGGAATTCCTGGGCCTAGTGGTGGACTCCACCACGATGACGCTTCACCTTCCACCTCAAAAAATGACATTGATCCCGAAAGAAGTACGGAATATCCTCCAAAAAGATCATATTACACTTCGTTGCCTGGCACGAGTGATCGGACTGCACGCAGCCACTCGTCTGGCGATTCCTCTGGCTCCACTATACTACAGGGCCCTCCAATGCTTGAAGGCCCATTTTCTCCACAAGGGATTCCAATACTCTTCCCCAGTGACTCTCACCGATGAAACCCGGGCGGATCTGATATGGTGGATCGAGAACCTCCAATATTGGAATGGGAGACCTTTGATCCAACCAATTCCGACGATTACCATAGAATGCCGCACCGGCTGGGGAGCTCGACATGACCCACGAGAGACGGGAGGTCATTGGTCCACATCAGAGACAACGCTACACATAAATTGCCTGGAACTATTGGCGGGGTTGTTCGCAATACAATGCTTCATGAAAGATCAGAACAATTGTACAATTCTCCTCAAGCTGGACAATTTGACAGCGGTTTGGAGTATCAATTGCCTAGGGAGCCCGAGATCAGAACCTCTTTCGATGATGGCGAGGAAATTCTGGTCCCATTGTTTCACTAACAACCTGAGTGTAGTGGCCCAATTCATCCCGGGCATGACGAATATCGTGGCAGATTGGAATTCCAGGCACACGGAGGATTCCGGAGATTGGAAGCTGCACTCCTCGGTGTTCGCAACGCTTGCCGCTCGATGGGGGCCCTTACATATAGACCTGTTCGCTTCCAGACTCAACACTCAAGGGCCACGTTTCTTCAGCTGGCGTCCAGATCCAGAGGCAATAGCGACGGACGCCTTCCTACAAAATTGGACAGGATCACGTCATTACGCGTTTCCTCCATTCTCCATGATAGCGAGAACATGGTCTCTCATTCGTCTTCAACGAGTTACGGTTGTATTGATAACAGTCCTCTGGAAGGGTCAACCATGGTTCCCATCACTATTGGAGTTGTCAATAGATTTCCCACATCTTCTTCCGATACGCTCAGACCTATTATTGAATCCAGAGGAACAACCTCACCCATTGTTTCATCAGGGTCAGTGTCGCCTAGTGGCATGGTTGGTCTCAGGGGACTTGGATCTCTCCCTGGTATTTCGGAACAGACTCGTTCCTTACTCCTGGAGGCCTTGACTCCAGGGACACGTTCCTCATATAATTCAGCATGGCAAAATTGGTTTAGCTGGGGTGTGGAAAGACAGCTGGATCCATTTTCAGCCCCTGTGAACTACTTCTTGGATTTCCTTACGGAATTGTTTCATGACGGCCGGGCATATCTTACGTTAAATGTGATGAGTTCGGCTGTCTCTGCTTCGCATGTGGGTTTGCACGGCATTCCTATAGGTCGCCATCCGTTGGTGTGCCACTTGCTACGAGCCATTCGTTTAACTCGGATCCCAACCCCTCGTTATACCTCTACCTGGGACGTTTCTGTTATCTTACAATTTTTGTCCAGTTGGCCATCTAATGAAGTTCTTTCCATCCGACAATTGTCAGCGAAATTGTTAATGTTATTCTGTCTCCTTTCTTGTAAAAGAGTGAGCGATGTCCGTGCTTTAGATGTTCCATCACATTCTTTCGGCCCAGATGGGGTTACATTTGATATTGTTAGACGCACAAAAACCTCCATCACATCGGTTTTTTACCCGTATTTGATGGATCATCCGTCTATTTGTCCAATATTGTGTTTGCAGAAATATGAATCCCGTACGGGTCAGTTTCGCCCTAGTGGGGTATCCCCTCTATTTTTGTCTATTAGGGTTCCTCATAACCCAGTATCATCAGCAACCTTAGCCCGGTGGATGCGTTGGCTTATGTCGGAGGCAGGTATTGACATCGTGTTTTGGTGCACACTCTGTTAGGAGTGCTATGGCTTCATCCACGGTGTCCTTGGGTTGTCGTTTAGAAGATTTGATGCGGGCCACAGATTGGTCCAGAGAATCTACGTTGCGTACTTTTTATTTGAAACAGTTATCACACTGGTCTACCCCGATTCTAGATGAACTTTATACAGTTTAGAATGTAGGGAACAGACAAACAAAAAAATTATACGGGAACCCTGTCGCTTAGCGCACCCAAAGTGCGGCTCCCAAACCAACACCAAATACAATAAAGAACAAACGAAGGGCAGGTGCTCAGCGCTCACAAGATATAAACAAAATCCTTAGATTTCTTAAAGATATATATATATATATACATACATACATATGCTCTGATATTCAGTACATGTGACAGTTCATAGTCGTACAGTACAGTTCATCAAAATATTTCTAGAAAGGAAGAAAAAACGTACAATAGTGAAGTCCAGCTTTCACACTGTGATAAGAAAAAAGGGGGGGGGAAGATGGACCCACTCACACTTTCAAGAGCCTCGTTAGGCTCGATCACTTCCCCTGCGGGTGTTTTAATCGGCTCACCCAATAGCCCTCAACGGTTCACCGGTCGTGTAGCCCTGGTGTCCTTAGGATTCCCGAGTAGTCCACAGATCCTCACAGCTACGGGTCACGTGATACACGAGACGCTCCCACGGCAGCCTAGATGAACTTTGAACTAGCAAATAGGAGCCTCAGAGTCAATGACTTAAAATTACTAAATTTTCCTATTTCCATGACGGAAAGTTAGAATTTTAATAATGACTCAGAGGTGAGTATTTCCCTCCTCACCCTCCCATATGTTATGTTTGCTCTATTTTGTTTGTGTGTGTATATATATGTAATAAACATTACAATAAACAAATATCTGTTTATATTTAATTTGATTTCATTTTATTACACATATAGTTATTTAGCTATAATAAACAAATTGTTTCATCAATTAACGTTCCCGTGTATTATGCTCCGAATTCGGCCTTTGATTGCCAGTAACGGGACCTTTTCTAATCCCTAGTCCATGTTTTCTGTTCTTTCTTTCAGCCACCTGATTGGATTCAAGTACAGCCTTCTCACAGCTGGTCCTCTACTCAGTTTTCCCGTTTTGGTTATCCGTTCCTCTATGTCGGATCCTTCTTCGTTGCTATTGGATTATTAATTCCGGTTCCATATCCTGTTCGCAGCAAGAAAGAGGACGCATTTCCGGGTTCAAGCCCATATATAGACATGGACCGCAGAGGGGTTAAGGGGAACTTATGTTCGATCTTTTTTCACTTGATCACTTTTTCTCTTACTGCTGTGATTAAATATTAAGAAAGAGAAGCAAATACTCGCCTCCGAGTCATTATTAAAATTCTAACTTTCCGTTATGGAAATAGGAAAATTTTGTAACTCTTATCAGGACAAGTAGATCGGGTGAACACTTTAGTCTATTGAACAAGTAGATTTTTTTTAAAAAACTTTCCACACCCCTGAGGAGGGGAATAGGATCTAGAATGTTTTTGTATATTTATGTACTCATTTGTACAATTCTGAAACATCCAATTGTTTTATTACCCCCTCAAAAAACTGAACCCGGAGGCTGGGTTCACACCTGAGTGTATCTCATATGCGCGTTTTATGAGAGTATTACTTGGCGTTTTTGACAATTAGAAACACGCGTCGTACGCGCGTATTTTTGATAAGACTTCAGTGCCTTTTGTGTTTGTTGCAATGTGCGGAACGTGCATTCATACGTGCGTTTTTGATGACGAAAACGCGCAAACGCCCATTTCAGCGTGTTCACGTTGAAGTCTATGGCTGCAAATGTGCTGTAATACGCCCCAAAGAAGCTCCTGTACTTATTTGGGCATTTTACAGCGCGTACCTACGTGCTGTAATACGCCCAGGTGGGAACCATGCCCATAGGAAATAATGAGATTTCAGTGTTTGAGCGTTTTACAGTGCGTAGGAACGTGCTGTAAAATGCCCAGGTGTGAACCAGGCCTAACACAAAACCTCAATAAAATGAACAGTGACGGACGAGTGATCGATGTGACTGGGATAATCACACTATACTATTGGTCTGAAAAAGCTTAGGATAATGGTCCAATATCGCAACTGTGTATTCAGGACAACATCTGCACGTTAAGGCTAGAGTCAGACGAACGCATCATGAGCGCGCAGTGCGTGTGTGCACAACGGACGGACGTTCTGACGGAAGACACGGTAGACACCACACGGTCCGTTTTTTATATTGGATGTAGAAAAAAAATTGTGCATAGAAAAAAAATGCGCTGCGTCTGACATCTCATCACTCACACACACAGAACGCTACGCGGACGTGGCGCACTCTGCGCGTCCGTGTTAACGGTTTTACGTTCTTGCCTAACTTGTGTCCGTTTGCCACGTGCGTTGTGCGATTCTATGCTACGATGGACGTTAAACTGTGCGACGACACAGACGTGATCACTGCATTCGTCGGACGCCGGCCTAAGACGTTAAGGCAGAACCTGAGGCCTCATTCAAAGGGAGAAATTCTCTAACATAAGCACAATGGGAGACGGGGCGACAGAATTACCCACACCACCATTAAACAACTCTGCAATACATTTTTGTATTTTGACCAATTTTGGGGGGCATATGACCCCTCTGTTTTAATGCTCAGCTTCTGTAATGTTGAGGTAATCAGTGTTTGTAGGTGAAGCGGTGGGAGCGAGAGGACCAGCTCTACCTCCAAAACAACGTAGGTTAAACTGCTCATTCGTTTTCTAAAGAGAAATCGGACACAGTTTATTGTATCCAAGCTGGGCGCGGTGTCTGTAGCTCATAACGGGCTTCACTCTGGAGCAGGGCTGGACTGGGCAAAAAAAAAAATCAGGCCTGGACTTCATCCAGACCGGCCCACTTTAATTATGCAAACACGCACAAAAATAAACCAACTGGATCATTCAACCAGTCGTTCTACAGATACTGGAGTTGCTGCAGTGTGATTGGGTAAAAGCAACGCAGTGGCACTGAAGTTGAGTAGGCACCATGTCTTAGGGTGAGGCGGGTGCGCAGCGAGTCTCACTGGCACGGTGGCCACCATATATGAGACTGCGTCTGTTTTGCAGAAGGTGAGGAAGCTCTCACCCATTAAGGGCAGTGCGAGCCACATGTTGAACCAGCATTCACACTGGCCCACTGAGCCATCGGCCCACCGGGAATCTCTCTGTAGTCCCTATGGCCAGTACATGCCTGCTCTGGAGTACATCTCCCTCATCACATCTTACACAGCAGAGACCTCTTCAGTTTACTAAGGAATGGGAGACAGAAGGAAGCTTCTGGCCCGTCTGAGCAGAGACACGTGTACGCGCTGTAATGCTGTCTGCCGTTCCTTTATTAGAGGGATTCAGGTTGCAGTTACAGGATGTATTATACATTATATTTCCAGTTGTTTGGGTGTGGAGAGCGGAAAGTTCTTGTGCCTCGGTGCTTGAACCTTTCACTGACTGACCCAACCTGGTTTCTGCTCAGTCTAGTTTCTTCCCGTCCTATTGTACGAGGTAGATTTTGTGATGGGTTTTCCTCTGATCTTGATCGGTTTTGCCGGATCCATTCCCTGCCAGACTGAAGGTGACGCACATCACTTGGTTCACCGTGTGGAGGTCTGCCTCTAACTCCTGACGTCTGCACAGAGCTGCCGGTGGGGTGCTGAGGCTTGTCCTGAACAGGCAGCACGGGATCCTCTTCTGGCTGTAGTGATGTAGGCTCTTCGGTCTGAGGCACGAGGTGGTCATTGCCTGGAACCTTTGAAAACAGGACAATGGCATTTAAAATTAAAGACACCATAACAGTTACATCAGAATAGAGAGGCGAGGCCAGACCCCGTCATCTCCGCGTCCTGTTATGGCACAGGGGCCGCGTGGATATGGTAATATATGACCCCGATGTGGCCCAGCTATCCCTTAGTCACACTGTAATACGCACATCCTGGATACTGATAAAAAAGCGTTTCTTTTCTGTTTCAGGGTCGATAATTCCTCCCTTTAATAACTGCTTCTCATAAATCTGCCTCAGCTCGTTCCTCTTGTGCAGTGCCACGGCGTCTGGGACGTAAACAATCTGTAGGGAGAGAAGAAACACGTGGTCAGAGTCTGGAGACGCCGCTGAGAGCGCACAATGATCTGTGTCACGCAATATCTGTGTGACCGTGTCAGTGCGTGTTTGCGTCTGTCACGTAGACAAACACACAGAGACCCAATCACAATTACAGGCAAAAAAATACACCACACAGATCCAGTCCCGCTGAGACGCGCCCGCCGATCCAGTCCCAGAGACGCGCCCGCCGATCCAGTCCCAGAGACGCGCCCCCGCCGATCCAGTCCCACAGAGACGCGCCCGCCGATCCAGTCCCACAGAGACGCGCCCGCCGATCCAGTCCCACAGAGACGCGCTGTCGGGTATATTACACAAGGGAAAAATAAAAATGGATGCCTGTAGCCATTTTGTTTTTAAAGACAGTTTTTCATTCAAATTTCTCTAGGTTTAGAAATGAACGAGATTTTTTTTTTTACAGAGTTCATTCCTGGGTGAAGTCTTTTATATTTTTTTTAAGAAGTGCCAGACATGAAGGAACCTAGAATGTTTGTGTGTGATAAGGCTAGAGTTAAGTGCTAAGACGTGTCATAATTAAATTTATTGGTCTGTCTTAAGTTTTTAAAACAAAAGATATTTTGTCTTTTGGGTATAGGAATAAGAGTTAATATTCTGTAATATAGATTTATATTCACAAAATATATGTTTATAATCAAGGTATATTTTATTATATTTACAGTAGGAAATATACTCTAAAATATAGTATATAATTGGTAAATAATAAAAATTACTAAAGAATAGATTCTGTTGAGTTAACCAGAAAATAATTTAGAACCTAGAGAAGGCCGCTGTATCTAATAAGACTTATTATGATTTTAAGACTACCAAAAAGGAGTATGAGATTGACGAAAAGGTGTATCTGTATAATTTCAGTAGAGATCGAGTAAAAGAGAGAAAGTTTCTCCCATCCTGGAAAGGACCATACTCGATAATTGATAAACTGTCTCCTGTGGCGTATAAAATAGAGATACCCAAAGGAAAGGAGAGTATTGAAAAATGGGTTCACATTAATCAATTGCGTGTTTGTCATCCTAGATCTCACCTCAGGATATGTGAAAATGGACCAACCGAAGACACTTAACTGGTATCATGTGAAGTGATGTTTTAATTAACATGTGATTCTTTTTCCCAGCATTCAGATGTTTAACTCAAGCTAGTAGATAGACTAGATCCGTACGGTTATTTAAATTTAATCAGAGATCAGAGTATCTATAGGGAATTTGAGTGAAATCGCTAGTCTATGAATACTCTTTCTTTCAACAGAAATTGAAATAAATGGTTGATCCGAACTGCGACGCTAATCCGCAAAGATGAATCGGTCCACCAAGGAGACTGCGATTATCTGGAAATTCTACGGTTTTCCGCACAATTCCAAGCGGATCCAATGCTCAAGTCCCATGCGAATCAAGCTCATGCAAGCCTGAAAGATATGCTGGATAAAGCCAGGATACCGTTGATTGCTATGTACAAGAACCACCGAAAGAAAAGATTTGCCGCATATTTTATTGCAACCGCTGTTTGATACAGAGAGAGAAGCAAATGCTTACCGGAAGGATCTGGTACAAAACAGAGTGTTCATACCTACACCAGTGATTCTCGTGAAAGTTTCTAAAGAATCAAGAGTTGTTATCGAGCAGTTACTTTTTATAAATGAAGTCTGGTATGAAGAGATACAAATCGTTGTCGTATTCCAAGGGCAAGAGATCCCTATGAATCCAGATTTGAAATCTTTGCTAAAGAACTAGCATGACCATACTATTGAACTTCTAATAAAAAGATAATCTAACAATTTATGCTCCAATGTATTCACAGATTGATCATCGATTGCTATCTGTTTATAACGGGCCAAAGATTACAGAGATTGTGATTTGTATAGTAATTATGTTTTTGTCTGGATGATTGTACTAACAAAGAAAGTACGTACATTGAAGTTTAAAAACACTGCATCTTCAATTATTAAATGGATGAAAGAAGAAAAACGTGTTGCGAAAGGTGGAAACCTAGCCTAATTGGTAAAGGGGGGAGATATTGTATGTTTTCCTAAAATTTATTTGATCAATAAATATATATGAAACCAAAGGGGGTTATGTCGGGTATATTACACAAGGGAAAAATTAAAATGGATGCCTGTAGCCATTTTGTTTTTAAAGACAGTTTTTCTTTCAAATTTCTCTAGGTTTAGAAATGAACGAGATTTTTTTTTACAGAGTTCATTCCTGGGTGAAGTCTTTTATATTTTTTTTAAGAAATGCCAGACATGAAGGAACCTAGAATGTTTGTGTGTGATAAGGCTAGAGTTAAGTGCTAAGACGTGTCATAATTAAATTTATTGGTCTGTCTTAAGTTTTTTAAAACAAAAGATATTTTGTCTTTTGGGTATAGGAATAAGAGTTAATATTCTGTAATATAGATTCATATTCACAAAATATATGTTTATAATCAAGGTATATTTTATTATATTTACAGTAGGAAATATATACTCCAATAAATATTGTAGAAAGTATATAATTGGTAAATAATAAAAATTACTAAAGAATAGATTCTGTTGAGTTAACCAGAAAAGAATTTAGCTGATAGGACTCTGAGTAACCAAAAGGGAGTGAGGATAGAAATCAGGTATGACAGATAGAGACACCGTGTCTAATGACTGGGAGAAGAGAAGGTCTTTGTGTAGATTGATCTTTTGACCCGAGATAAGAATATTAAAAAGAAATGGTGGAATTAATTAAGAAGTGCAATACTGCCCTCTAGAGGATAGTAAATATTAGATTTGATGTAGCAATAATATTGCCAGTGACGTCAAATTGGCTATAATAAGCGGCAATGTTAGTTGCAAGTCAGTCGGAGATTCCAGCATTCAGACTCACACTGCAATGCATTACACATGACCCTCTGAGAGTCCAAGATTCCAACACTCAGACTCACACCACGATGCAGGCAGATCCCAAGACATGAGGCAATCAAGATTCTCACCAAATCTCTAACTCATATGCATTGATTATCTGATATCGATAATCTTCACACATTCCAAAAATATTACATCAGGAATTTCAAGGCAGACTTATCAACATCCAAATTGGACAGGTAATGTATGAAATTAAGGAATTAATGTAAATATATATATTTGTAGATATTCTTGCAACGTAGACTGAGACTTCTCAGATACGGTTAGATCCAAGTATTTTCTATTCTGCAGATAGAAATATGAAGAAGTGGATATAAGGATTTATTCCTAAAAGAAATGTTGTAAGATTGATACCAATATATATATTGAATTTGGAAATTACTGTGATTAAAATTAATAGGCAAGGAATTATATAACTACAAAATAAAAAGCAGAAGATTAGAAGTTTAATTCTCAAGATTAGGGGAGGATTCACTAAATAAGTTTTTATTACTTATCATTAAATTAGCTTATCTTTTGTTGATCCATGTAGCATAGATATATATATATATATATCTATAAGAGCTGGCTGGTTAAACATTGTTTGCTGGGAAATGCATGTTGTATTAAGCAGAAATGTTTATTAACCATTTGTGTATTAGTTACTAACTGATAAGGTAAATGATATTAATCATATATGCAGTTACTAACCGGAGATACATATATTGTGAAGCTAGTTTTTATATGCTGATGGATTGTGGTTTATAAATTTTTGTTTAGGATATGAGATTTGAAATTTTTTTTGTATACGTAATAAATATATATATATTTTTATCCGATTATTGATTATTGTATTTTTCAAAGCAAAACACAGACAATTAAAAGAATTCAGGAGAATTTATAGGAAATATAAACGATTGATATTTGTGTCTCGTATAAGTTTCTTATGAAATAATAATCCCTGATATATTGGAGGCAACTGCTGAGGTAGGTCCAGTAAATCCAATATAGACATATTGGAGGCTTGGCTGATAAGTCCAATATATAACGTGTTGTATTCACGTGCAGAGATTATATCCGACAAATTGGAGGCACTGTACCGAGATTGTAGTTTTTGTTTGGAATATAATTGTCAGTATTGTCTGATTAGACAGAGATAAAATATATATGTATTTTGACTCCTTGTTGTATTTTGACTTGTGGTTTTACGGTTGTCTACTAAACAGTGTAAAAATGTCAGAGTCAGAATCTGAGACTCAGGAAGATGTAGAGATACATGCAGATCAAATAGTATTGATAGATGTTATGTCTTATCTAAAGGACAAGTTACACGTCACAGACGATTTATTTGATTGGATAAAAGAATTGAAATCAAATGTATCTAATTATGTTGATTCAATCTGGTCAGATCAATCAAATTTTCTTGAGTGTTGGCGAAAGATAAGTGCAGCCACAAATAAAAAAAATTTTGTTTTAAAAATTGTGCCTGAATGCATATACTTGATCGCAGAAATGAACAAGAGATTGAATGATGACAAAGAAACCAGAGACAGTTTAGAAAATAAAAATTGTGACTTGCATGATACCGTAAATAAATTAAAAGATGAGTCAGAACGAATGATAATGTAGTTGAAAGTGTGTGCAAGAGAAAAAGATCAATTGCAAGATGAGATTGCTCAATTATCCAAATTAAATAAGGAGCTGAAAAAAAAATTGGCGAGAATGAAACGCGAACATGAGAAATTCGCCGATGAGCTACGTCAGGTTGAAACTGATGTTCGAAGGGTTAAAAATCGTTCGTTAGAGAAGTTCCCTTTGAAAGCTTTGAGTCATAACTCATCACTGATTAGGCTTGACAGCTCTATTTATCTGAAGAGCCAGAGTGAGCAGAGCCAATGTGAAAGTGAAACTAAATCTCATGATGAAAAAAGAGCGAAGCCTCTTACACAGGAGTATTTCAAATCACATCACTCTAGCCAGCCACAGCCTATTAAGAAATCTCAAAGTTCAGGATTTAACAAAAATCGTTAATTTCTTAAAAACCTCAGTAGGTATCTTTGATTGTAAAGGATCGCCAAAAATAATAAATCATTTAAATATGTTTGAAGAAGCTGTGGAAATATTAGGAATTAATTCAGATGCTCAGAAAATTGAGTTGATCCCTGGGTCTTTGAAGGCAAACATAGGTATTTTTTTCAGTCTTTGAAAGAATCTGGTATACGTAACTGGAGTAAAATAGTCTCTGAGGTCAAATCTGAATTTGAGCCTCACCGTAACAGTCTAGCTGCGAAAAGAGCAATTTTAACTCATTTTAAAATGCAGACCTAATCAAAGCCCCGTGAATTTCTTTCAGTCCTTAAAAATGCGTACAGCTTGGCTGAAAGAAACCCAGATTTTGAAAACCCTGAATTTATCCAATTATTTTATGACGCATTGCCAAATAAAATAAAGGTTATTTTGGCAAGAGATTATGACCTGAGAAATGGTTTGGATTGGGTACTAAAAGAAAGTATGACCCTATTTACTGTATTTGAATATAGTGAAGAAACTCAGGGGAAAAGAGTGAAAAACTCACCTGAGGAAATAGCGGAAACTCACGTTAAAAAGGGTGATATTAAATTTGAGTCCCACAAAAAGAGTTATGCGGAAATATTGCGTGACTCCATACCTCAAAGGGAAAAATCCAAGCCAGATCAGGAAAGAGGGTTTGCCAGAGAAAGTTCAGGAAGTAAATTTCAATCTAGGAAGCAATGGGTACCTAGAAGTCAGTGGGTTAAATCAAGGGAAAATGTACCTAGACAGGAAGCAACCAGAGGAAAAACTGAATCTGATGCATCTGATAATGCGCAACCTTCGTCCCCAAGGACGAATAGAAAGCGGAGATATAATGTACGCCAGCGTATTGGTCAAATGCAGGAAAATTTCCGTGTGCCGACAGAAAAACTGGATCAGATCACTCAGTTAATGACTGGAAATAACCCTGGTCAGGTTGTAAGCGATGCAACACCTGCAGCCCCACCCAACCAGTGACTAGATGATGTTTCTGATGAAGTAACCAGTATCGATGACAATTTACCAGAAAGTGATGATGAAATGATTAATACAAATGTTGGTATGGTTGATGATTTAAACCCTTCCCTGCAAAGTGAAGGAAAATGTATTTTATCTCCCCAGACTAAGTGCGAGCAAGTTGAGAAGACTGGATCCGAAATGGAAAGCATAGCTGCCAAAAGCACGTTTGAGAGAGCAAAATCAGTTGGTAAAATCTGTACAAAACCTAATTTCATATCTCACTAGCATTGAAGACCGATATTATGTGAATGTAGAATTACAAGATAATTTACCACATATTCCGTCCTTGCTAGACAGTGGAAGCCAAGTTACGTTAATATCAGCATATTATTTTGAACAGGTCCAAGAACTGTCCTCCAGGAAGCCTAGATTAGATAAATCTAATGCTAATCTAGTGAGTGTGAGTGGCACATCTCTGAAAGTTCTGGGCACGGCTAAATTGGATTTTAAATTGGAGAATAAAGTAATTCGGCATCCAACGCTTGTTGTGGATCTGCCCCAAAATCGCCTAATTATTGGAATGGACCTTCTCAAAAGGTTAAATCCAATCACTGATTTTATCAATGAGGTTATTTGGTCCCAAGTAAATGTTCCAATCAGCTATGATAGATCCCAATCCCATCACACTCAGCGTAACTGCCATGTGATTGAGGAAAGGCCGGATTCTATTGAAGTCCACTTCAGAAATAGCCAGACACCTGATATCTCTTTCTTAAGGCCAAAGTCCCGGACTCCAGGAGAGCAGGAGGATAACACCATATGTGTCCCCCCCGAGAGAATTCGAGATATATGTCTGGAAAATGACGTGCTAATTATTCACCTCCACAAAAGGGAAACAGAACCAAATGGGCATAGTGACCATTCTCAGTTCTTAACTGAAATAGAGAAGATAAATGAAGAGGTATTTTTCCCTATACGTGTAAATAGTTTAGCTGGAGAAAACATGGCTAAGCTAGATTTGCGCCAGGAATATAGCTATATTAGCAAGAAGATGCTAAATAAAATAGCTGACCTTAAAGTGATCAGATACCCAAATCCTCAAGATGAGTGGATAACAGATCTAGATAATGATGGAGACAGTCACAATGTTGTTGGAAAATGTATGTTATCTATTTCTATTGGGAATAAAACTGCCACACATTTATTTTTGGTCCTAAATGAACCCGGTTATCAGATTTATGTAGGTAACGATAGAATTCATCGTTTTGCTATGCAAGTGGATCTGATTAATTCCCATATATGGACCAGACTAAAAGAGAACCCCTGTGAATTCCAGGACGAAAATAAAGCTCTTAAGTCATGCCAGACACTGCCATACGCAGTAAACTTACAGGTACCATATGAGGTCTGTATTCCACCAGGCTCTGTAAATTACCCATTACCTTTACAGGTAATGGAAGGTCAGAAGTTGAGAAATTCTGAGGCACTAGTCTGTATTTCCAATCGAATACATGGGTTAGGAATTTCAGCAAATCCTACACCCATGGTGAAAATACACCAATCTAGAACCCAAATCATTATAAATAATAATTCCTCACAGGAAATCCATTTGCCTAAAGACACTACAATAGGTCTAGCACTGGATTCAGATTATTATACATTCGGGTTCCAGAACGCTGTTATCGGGTTAATACCTGAACGTTACCTCACAGAGGAACAAATGATAGAACAATCATTTAATTCGTGGCCCGAAGGATTATTCACGATATATTCTGTTTATCCTTTCAGTTCTGAAGTAGGAATCTGCAAGGTAGAAGAATCATCTGTAACCTTTGATCATCCTCTGACTACACAGGAAGCAGAGGAGTATACTCACTTTGCTGGAGATGCAAGTAAGTCAAATCATGACCTCTCTGAAAGACTTGAAGAAGCCTATGAGATTGGTCAACCTGAAATCTTTCCAGGATTTCAGGACATGGTCCAGCAACAAATATCTTTCACTGACGGATGTTCTAATGATATGGAGCGCCAACAGTTAAAAGAAGTTCTAATGGAATTTCAAGATATTTTTGCTAAGGATTCATATGATTGTGGAGTCACCGACTTACATATAGCTAGGGTCCAAACTGAC
Source organism: Leptobrachium leishanense (assembly GCA_009667805.1). NCBI lineage: Eukaryota > Metazoa > Chordata > Amphibia > Anura > Megophryidae > Leptobrachium > Leptobrachium leishanense. The sequence continues at coordinate 161,716,119 of CM019069.1, forward strand.
CCTAACGCTCCTCCTGTATACGTCAGACAATATTGGCTTCCCTTAGCGTGTTACGACTCGCTGGCGGAGATATTAAGGAATCTAAAAGAAAGGGGAATTATAAGGATGGTGCACAGCTCTTATAATAATCCTATCCTCGGAATCCTTAAGCCGAATGGTCAATGGCGTTTATGTGCGGATTTGAGACAGCTAAATAAACGTGTATACAGATCCGGCTGGCCTGTACCATATATTGATCAATGTCTAGTCCAAATGCAAGGTTGTAAGCTTTTTACCGCGCTGGATTGTGCCAAAGGATACTGGACAATTCAGGTAAGTCCTGAGGACCAATACAAATTGGCCTTCACCTTCGGTCAACAACAGTTTACGTGGACCAGAATGCCCTTCGGCTATATAAACTCAGGTCATGAGTTCGCTGTCTTTTTACATAAAGCCATGCCAGATGCAGCCGAGAGGGGTAATTTGACGTATGTGGATGATATTTTACTGAAAAGTATTTCGTTTGAGAAACATAGTCAAGAAATTAGACATGTTCTTAACCAGTTGAGAGAGGCAGGGGTTAAAATCTCATTGCAGAAAGCACAATGGTGTCGCACCAGAGTTAATTTCCTGGGACATGAGGTTACATCCGAAGGCCTAAATCCTCAGCGGAAGAAGGTGGAAGCAGTGATGAAGTCCAGAACTCCCACTAATATCAGTGAACTAAGATCATTCTTGGGTATGATGAATTACTCACGTAAGTTTATCGAAAATTATGCAGAGATTTGTAAACCTCTATTAACGTTGCTTAAGAAAGATGTAAAGTGGATATGGGGGGAGACTCAAGAACAAGCCATGACTGAGCTTAAAATAAAACTCACCCAGGCTCCATGCCTAGCCTATCCAGAGGGGGGTAAACCTTTCTATCTGGAGACTGGTTTTACCAATTTGAGCATGAGCGCCGTTTTATGTCAAAAGCAAGATTATCAGAGTAAAATTATTGCATATGCCAGTAAGTCCTTATCTCCAGTGGAGATTAAATTTAGTGACTGTGAAAAAGCATTACTAGCCACAGTCTGGGCCCTACAGAATTTTCGGAGTTATATCCAAGGAGAGAGGATAATAATTGAAACTGCACACCAACACTTACAATATCTACACAGTAGTCGAATAAGGGACGGGAACCTATCCAATAGCAGAATAACTGCATGGACGTTATCCTTACAAGGATGGCCATTGGAGGTACGGTATAGACCGGATCAAAAGAATCCAGTAGCTCAAGGACTTGCCGAACTCCATGATTGTGCAGATCCCTCCTCTGAAAAAGAATTCCTAGGAGATGATTTCTTACAAGAGCAAGCATCATCACCTTACAAGGCCTATGACGAAGAATACTGTTCCCTACTCCCACGTGTATATATAGATGGTTGTGCCTACCACGCCATCGTGGAAGAAGAAAGGAAATTGGTAGCTGGCATTGGTATTGCATGGACAAAAGAATATCCCAATATATCAGTAGGATATAACATTGGTGCTAAAAGCAGCCAAGTCGCTGAATTAGCCGCAGTTTACAAAGCCGTTCAGATGGCTATAGACTATGATGTTAAAGAATTTCTGATAGTCACAGATTCTAATTATGTCCGTAACAGTTTCGTTGAATGTTTGCCTGGGTGGAAAAGAAATGAGATGCTCAGGTCCAATAACAAACCTGTTAAACATGCCGATCTATTTGGAGAAATAAGAGAAGATGGTGACTGAAAATGGTTTAACCGTTTATTGGAAAAAGACAAAAGGTCATTCCAAAATTTCAGGTATGGATAAAGAAAGCAATGACCTAGCTGACAAATTGGCTAAACAGGGTGCAGTCAGTGACGAAATTATAAATATTGATCATTTACTAAATGAAACACATGTAGATGTACTTACCCGTCAGCAGACCAAATCTAAGGTTGAGAATAATGTAGCACAGTGGTGTCAAGATTCTCCCAATGAAGATTTAATTAAGAGCCAAAAGGAAGATTCAGTAATTGGAATCTTTTACAAATATATTGAAAATCCTAGTGATAATCTTTTATCTGAAGAGAGTCCTGACCAGACTGAGGATCTTCGTATTTTAATGAGATCCAAGGCCCAATTCAGTATTAAGGATGGTCTATTGATCAGAACATCTAAACATGGGATACAACAATGGGTAGTTCCTACTGCCTTTAGAGGTTTAATGCTGCAACATGCCCACGATGCACCCACTGCGGGACATCGAGGTGAAAAGATCACCTATGAGTTATTGCGGGATTATGCTTATTGGCCCCATATGTTACAAGACGTCCAAATATATTGCCATGGATGTCTAGTATGTGCCCAATTTCAACCTCAAGGCCCTACTCATCGCGCACCTCTCCAGAGGAAAGGTTTCTCATTGCCATGGTCCGATATTCAGATCGACTTTATTGGTCCCATCACAAGATCAACTAGGGGAAACAAATATATGTTGACAGTCACCTGTCTATTTAGTAAATGGATAGAGTGTTTACCAGCTCCTAATAATACTGCTGAAACATGTGCAATTCTTCTTATTAACCATATATTTTCCAGGTTTGGTCTACCTCAAAGGTTGGAGTCTGACCGTGGTAGCCATTTTACAAGTGATGTAATGACAAGATTGTGGAAAATGTTAGGTGTCAAGCGTAAATTGCATATTGCGTACCGTGCGCGTCTAGTGGAAGTGTCGAACGCTATAACCAGTCAATTGTAAATGTCCTAAAGAAATTTGTAAAAGAATCAGGAAAGGACTGGGACGTAAAGTTGCCCTTAGTGCTTATGGCTATTAGAGCCACGCCAAGTACCGCGACTAAAATGTCACCATTTGAGTTAATGGCTGGAAGGAAGATGGTGTTACCACAACATCTATTGTATCGCACTTCGGAACAGAATTTAATAAATGCTGCTACCACACATCAGTATATAGAAAACCTGCGTCATCATTTACAGCAAGCATTTGCTTTTGCGCAATGGAACCTACAGAAGGCCGCTGTATCTAATAAGACTTATTATGATTTTAAGACTACCAAAAAGGAGTATGAGATTGACGAAAAGGTGTATCTGTATAATTTCAGTAGAGATCGAGTAAAAGAGAGAAAGTTTCTCCCATCCTGGAAAGGACCATACTCGATAATTGATAAACTGTCTCCTGTGGCGTATAAAATAGAGATACCCAAAGGAAAGGAGAGTATTGAAAAATGGGTTCACATTAATCAATTGCGTGTTTGTCATCCTAGATCTCACCTCAGGATATGTGAAAATGGACCAACCGAAGACACTTAACTGGTATCATGTGAAGTGATGTTTTAATTAACATGTGATTCTTTTTCCCAGCATTCAGATGTTTAACTCAAGCTAGTAGATAGACTAGATCCGTACGGTTATTTAAATTTAATCAGAGATCAGAGTATCTATAGGGAATTTGAGTGAAATCGCTAGTCTATGAATACTCTTTCTTTCAACAGAAATTGAAATAAATGGTTGATCCGAACTGCGACGCTAATCCGCAAAGATGAATCGGTCCACCAAGGAGACTGCGATTATCTGGAAATTCTACGGTTTTCCGCACAATTCCAAGCGGATCCAATGCTCAAGTCCCATGCGAATCAAGCTCATGCAAGCCTGAAAGATATGCTGGATAAAGCCAGGATACCGTTGATTGCTATGTACAAGAACCACCGAAAGAAAAGATTTGCCGCATATTTTATTGCAACCGCTGTTTGATACAGAGAGAGAAGCAAATGCTTACCGGAAGGATCTGGTACAAAACAGAGTGTTCATACCTACACCAGTGATTCTCGTGAAAGTTTCTAAAGAATCAAGAGTTGTTATCGAGCAGTTACTTTTTATAAATGAAGTCTGGTATGAAGAGATACAAATCGTTGTCGTATTCCAAGGGCAAGAGATCCCTATGAATCCAGATTTGAAATCTTTGCTAAAGAACTAGCATGACCATACTATTGAACTTCTAATAAAAAGATAATCTAACAATTTATGCTCCAATGTATTCACAGATTGATCATCGATTGCTATCTGTTTATAACGGGCCAAAGATTACAGAGATTGTGATTTGTATAGTAATTATGTTTTTGTCTGGATGATTGTACTAACAAAGAAAGTACGTACATTGAAGTTTAAAAACACTGCATCTTCAATTATTAAATGGATGAAAGAAGAAAAACGTGTTGCGAAAGGTGGAAACCTAGCCTAATTGGTAAAGGGGGGAGATATTGTATGTTTTCCTAAAATTTATTTGATCAATAAATATATATGAAACCAAAGGGGGGTTATGTCGGGTATATTACACAAGGGAAAAATTAAAATGGATGCCTGTAGCCATTTTGTTTTTAAAGACAGTTTTTCTTTCAAATTTCTCTAGGTTTAGAAATGAACGAGATTTTTTTTTACAGAGTTCATTCCTGGGTGAAGTCTTTTATATTTTTTTTAAGAAGTGCCAGACATGAAGGAACCTAGAATGTTTGTGTGTGATAAGGCTAGAGTTAAGTGCTAAGACGTGTCATAATTAAATTTATTGGTCTGTCTTAAGTTTTTTAAACAAAAGATATTTTGTCTTTTGGGTATAGGAATAAGAGTTAATATTCTGTAATATAGATTCATATTCACAAAATATATGTTTATAATCAAGGTATATTTTATTATATTTACAGTAGGAAATATATACTCCAATAAATATTGTAGAAAGTATATAATTGGTAAATAATAAAAATTACTAAAGAATAGATTCTGTTGAGTTAACCAGAAAAGAATTTAGCTGATAGGACTCTGAGTAACCAAAAGGGAGTGAGGATAGAAATCAGGTATGACAGATAGAGACACCGTGTCTAATGACTGGGAGAAGAGAAGGTCTTTGTGTAGATTGATCTTTTGACCCGAGATAAGAATATTAAAAAGAAATGGTGGAATTAATTAAGAAGTGCAATACTGCCCTCTAGAGGATAGTAAATATTAGATTTGATGTAGCAATAATATTGCCAGTGACGTCAAATTGGCTATAATAAGCGGCAATGTTAGTTGCAAGTCAGTCGGAGATTCCAGCATTCAGACTCACACTGCAATGCATTACACATGACCCTCTGAGAGTCCAAGATTCCAACACTCAGACTCACACCACGATGCAGGCAGATCCCAAGACATGAGGCAATCAAGATTCTCACCAAATCTCTAACTCATATGCATTGATTATCTGATATCGATAATCTTCACACATTCCAAAAATATTACATCAGGAATTTCAAGGCAGACTTATCAACATCCAAATTGGACAGGTAATGTATGAAATTAAGGAATTAATGTAAATATATATTTGTAGATATTCTTGCAACGTAGACTGAGACTTCTCAGATACGGTTAGTTCCAAATTCTAAGTATTTTCTATTCTGCAGATAGAAATATGAAGAAGTGGATATAAGGATTTATTCCTAAAAGAAATGTTGTAAGATTGATACCAATATATATATTGAATTTGGAAATTACTGTGATTAAAATTAATAGGCAAGGAATTATATAACTAAAAAATAAAAAGCAAAAGATTAGAAGTTTAATTCTCAAGATTAGGGGAGGATTCACTAAATAAGTTTTTATTACTTATTAAATTAGCTGATCTTTTGTTGATCCATGTAGCATAGAGATATATATATATATATATATATATATCTATCTATAAGAGCTGGCTGGTTAAACATTGTTTGCTGGGAAATGCATGTTGTATTAAGCAGAAATGTTTATTAACCATTTGTGTATTAGTTACTAACTGATAAGGTAAATGATATTAATCATATGCAGTTACTAACCGGAGATACATATATTGTGAAGCTAGTTTTCATATGCTGATGGATTGGCAGTATTGTGGGATCATACCTCTGCATGCTGTGGAGGAGGCGCAGCATTCAGTTTTAGGATGTCACAGCTTAAATTCTCACGACACACAGGACACAAAATCAAAGGCTTCTGCAAAAAATCAGAAGAAAGGACACATTAACAAGTCACCAAGGCTTTAAAATGATACAAGAGTCACTGGCTCAGGAAGCACGTAACGAACCTCAGACAACAAAGATGCACTCTGGGAGAGTAATCCAACTCTGACATTTCAGAAAAAATCATTTGATTGTGGTTTTTACTGCCCCCAGAGAAAGCGGCATTCCTCCTCCCGAGCAGAGAGACCACGGTACCGCCAGTGATATATAACTATAAAAGGAACTACCGGTGCCACAAGAGTAACAAAACACACAAAGAATGTTTACCATACAGACGCTCTCATTAAAAGTCAAAAGTCCATCGTTTCATGCTTTAAGCACAGTATGTACATACAGAGATATGGCAAAAAAAAACTATTGAGGGCGGGTGAGGTATTCATGCCAGAACCACTACTTTATGCACTTTTCACCCATTAGTTTAAACCCTCAGAAGCGCATCAAGCCTAACGAGGAAAGCTACAGCTAGGCTCACCGCTGCCCTCCTCTGAAGGGGCTCCATTAATTAGGAAAGCTACAGCTAGGCTCACCGCTGCCCTCCTCTGAAGGGGCTTCATTAATTAGGAAAGCTACAGCTAGGCTCACCGCTGCCCTCCCCTGAAGGGGCTCCATTAATTAGGAAAGCTACAGCTAGGCTCACCGCTGCCCTCCTCTGAAGGGGCTCCATTAATTAGGAAAGCTACAGCTAGGCTCACCGTTGCCCTCCCCTGAAGGGGCTCCATTAATTAGGAAAGCTACAGCTAGGCTCACCGCTGCCCTCCTCTGAAGGGGCTCCATTAATTAGGAAAGCTACAGCTAGGCTCACCACTGCCCTCCCCTGAAGGGGCTCCATTAATTAGGAAAGCAACAGCTAGGCTCACCGCTGCCCTCTTCTGAAGGGGCTCCATTAATTAGGAAAGCTACAGCTAGGCTCACCGCTGCCCTCCTCTGAAGGGGCTCCATTAATTAGGAAAGCTATAGCTAGGCTCACCACTGCCCTCCCCTGAAGGGGCTCCATTAATTAGGAAAGCGACAGCTAGGCTCACCGCTGCCCTCCTCTGAAGGGGCTCCATTAATTAGGAAAGCTATAGCTAGGCTCACCACTGCCCTCCTCTGAAGGGGCTCCATTAATTAGGAAAGCTACAGCTAGGCTCACCACTGCCCTCCTCTGAAGGGGCTCCATTAATTAGGAAAGCTACAGCTAGGCTCACCGTCGCCCTCCCCTGAAGGGGCTCTGTCACAAATCTGACAAGGTGCTCCCCTGTTTGGGGCCAGAAACAGACTTTTTTTCCTCTTTATCTTACTCTGTGAACTTATGGATTGCAAACCATTACCCCTCCCCCCTGCCTGCTTATAGCCCACTTCCCCCATAAAATTTGGACTTGGGGTGTATGGACATGGAGATGTGTTTGGATTTGGGGTGCATGGACATGTTCTTGGATTTGGGGTGCATGGACATGCAGATCGTTATGTTCCACCAAACTGGAAACATGAGAGCAAGGCTGGGGCCACGCGGGCGCAGAAAGACATTCTTTCCACACAGATGCCCGTGTGGTCACCTTGCTCCGTGCACAGCTCTACAAAGTTTAAGTATCCTATGGAAGGTAGTGCTTTGTAGAGCCCGACAGGGATGAAAAGTGCACAATCGCTGTAATGTGTGATAAAAGTACAAACCATATATCAGGTGGTCCTCCCAGCCGATCCATCAAAGTGCTATAAAAGACACGGGGGGGGGGGCGGGGTCAAAATGGACACAGTGTGCTTGTGTGGCCCCAGCCTAAACTATACAGGAGGAAAATGGCCATCATGACAAAGGGACAGACTTGCAAAACCACAATTTAGGTCAGAAACCTTTGTGGACAAGATTATAACAGTGGAACGCTCCTCTGTGATCCCCATCAAGAGATCCAAATCTCAAACCAAGCTGCCAGAACAAGAAAACCGACCAATCAGAGGAGAGCCAGAAACAAAGGGTCAGGGAAGTGATTAACACGGGACATGGACACGTTCCTCATGTGTTAAGAGTACAGGGGACATGGACACACTGCCCCTTCACAGTACACAAAGTGAGACATAGCCCCCTGCTCTATCCCCATAGTGTATATAGCACACACTCACGGGTCCCCGGCTCTATCCCTATAGTGTATATATCACACACTCGCGGGTCCCCTGCTCTATCAATATAGTGTATATATTACACAGCCGCGAGTCCCCGGCTCTATCCCTATAGTGTATATATTACACAGCCGCGGATCCCCTGCTCTATCCCTATAGTGTATATATCACAGACTCGCGGGTCCCCTGCTCTATCCCTATAGTGTATATATCACAGACTCGCGGGTCCCCTGCTCTATCCCTATAGTGTATATATCACAGACTCGCGGGTCCCCTGCTCTATCCCTATAGTGTATATATCACAGACTCGCGGGTCCCCTGCTCTATCCCTATTGTGTATATATCACAGACTCGCGGGTCCCCTGCTCTATCCCTATAGTGTATATATCACAGACTCGCGGGTCCCCTGCTCTATCCCTATTGTGTATATATCACAGACCTGCGGGTCCCCTGCTCTATCCCTATTGTGTATATATCACAGACTCGCGGGTCCCCTGCTCTATCCCTTTTGTGTATATATCACAGACTCGCGGGTCCCCTGCTCTATCCCTATAGTGTATATATCACAGACTCGCGGGTCCCCTGCTCTATCCCTATTGTGTATATATCACAGACTCGCGGGTCCCCTGCTCTATCCCTATTGTGTATATATCACAGACTCGCGGGTCCCCGGCTCTATCCCTATAGTGTATATATCACACAGCCACTGGTCCCCGGCTCTATCCCTATAGTCACTGTATATATCACACAGCCACTGGTCCCCGGCTCTATCCCTATAGTCACTGTATATATCACACAGCCACTGGTCCCCGGCTCTATCCCTATAGTGTATATATCACACAGCCACGGGTCCCCAGCTCTATCCTTATAGTGTATATATCACACAGCCGCGGGTCCCCTGCTCTATCCCTATAGTGTATATATCACACAGCCGCGGGTCCCCTGCTCTATCCCTATTGTGTATATATAACACAGCCGCGGGTCCCCTGCTCTATCCCTATAGTGTATATATCACAGACTCGCGGGTCCCCTGCTCTATCCCTATTGTGTATATATCACAGACTCGCTGGTCCCCTGCTCTATCCCTATAGTGTATATATCACAGACTCGCGGGTCCCCTGCTCTATCCCTATTGTGTATATATCACAGACTCGCGGGTCCCCTGCTCTATCCCTATTGTGTATATATCACAGACTCGCGGGTCCCCGGCTCTATCCCTATAGTGTATATATCACACAGCCACGGGTCCCCAGCTCTATCCTTATAGTGTATATATCACACAGCCGCGGGTCCCCTGCTCTATCCCTATAGTGTATATATCACACAGCCGCGGGTCCCCTGCTCTATCCCTATTGTGTATATATAACACAGCCGCGGGTCCCCTGCTCTATCCCTATAGTGTATACAGTCAGGTCCAGAAATCTTGGGACATGGACACAATTCTAACATCTTTGGCTCTATACACTGTGACGGAACCGTTCTCTTCTGCCTGTCCTGACTCTCCAGACACCCCTTTGTTGCGGTCAGCCCGGCTACTGGGAGCGCTGTCCTCAGCGCTTCGAGCAGCTTGACCCGCCTGCTTCTGTTCCTCTGCCCTGGAGCCGTTAGGAATTTCCAGAAGGCCGCTCTCTGCCTTCTGAGGTTGAGTGTGGAGTGTAGCGTAGTTTGAAATAAAACACCAGACGCGGCTGTATGTTTTAAAACAGGATTCTCTCTCTCTCTCTGAGCTCTGAGAGTTCTGACCTTTAATGAACAAAAACACCACCATTTATGCTGAAATCCAACAGTCATAATTTGCATAAATGACGCACCTCGTCCTACCAATATGCTAATTACATTATGTCAGTTAGATATTTACAATAAACATTCTTTAGCCATTAGCTCACACAACATTTACATAACCTATTGTTCTAACACATCAGATTAAAGACAAACACTATCACAGATTTCTTGAATTAAACATGCAGCCAGATAAGGGTAAAAGCCCTGTTGCATAAATTACACAGCAGTAAAGCTTGTTTACTGGCTATACAGAAACACATTTACCTACAGGGATATAAGAATATTTAAAACTAAAGCTACGCCATTTTACACTAAACTAATTTAAACTAAAACCAAACAATGTAATATATATTTAAAATCATACGATACAATTGAACATAAAGTCTCTTGGGGTTTGAAGCGTGGAGCGTTACATCAGCTCCATGACATACACCACCACAATGGAGTTGGAATGAAACAAACACAATGTGCTTTAACTGCAGACTGTCAGCTTTAATTTGAAGGTATGTACATCCAACTCAGGTGAACGGTGTAGGACTTACAGCAGTTTGCAGATGTGCCTCCCACTTGTTAAGGGACCAAAGGTAATGGGACAGAATAATAATCATAAATCAAACTTTCCCTTCTTAATACTTGGTTGCAAATCCTTTGCAGTCAATCACAGCCTGAAGTCTGGAACGCATAGACATCACCAGACGCTGGGTTTCATCCCTGGTGATGCTCTGCCAGGCCTCTACTGCAACTGTCTTCAGTTCCTGCTTGTTCTTGGGGCATTTTCCCTTCAATTTTGTCTTCAGCAAGTGAAATGCATGCTCAATGGGATTCAGGTCAGGTGATTGACTTGGCCATTGCATAACATTCCACTTCTGTCCCTTCAAAAACGCTTTGGTTGCTTTTGCAGTATGCTTTGGGTCATTGTCCATCTGCACTGTGAAGCGCCGTCCAATGAGTTCTGCAGCATTTGGCTGAATGTGAGCAGATAATATTGGCCGAAACACTTCAGAATTCATCCTGCTGCTTTTGTCAGCTTCACATCATCAATAAATACAAGAGAACCAGTTCCATTGGCAGCCATACATGCCCACGCCATGACACTACCACCACCATGCTTCACTGATGAGGTGGTATGCTTAGGATCATGAGCAGTTCCTTTCCTTCTCCATATTCTTCTCTTCCCATCACTCTGGTACAAATTGATCTTGGTCTCATCTCTCCATAGGATCTTGTTCCAGAACTGTGAAGGCTTTGTTAGGTGTTGTTTGGCAAACTCTAAGCTGGCCTTCCTATTTTTGAGGCTCACCAATGGTTTGCATCTTGTGGTGAACCCACTGTATTCACTCTGGTGAAGTCTTCTCTTGATTGTTGACTGACACACATACACCTACATCCTGGAGAGTGTTCTTGATCTGGCCAACTGTTGTGAAGGGTGTTTTCTTCACCAGGGAAAGAATTCTTCGGTCATCCACCACAGTTATTTTCCATGGTCTCCCGGGTCTTTTGGTGTTGCTGAGCTCACCGGTGTGTTCCTTCTTTTTGAGAATGTTCCAGTTGTTTTGGCCACGCCTAATGTACTTGCTATCTCTCTGATGGGTTTGTTTTGTTTCTTCAGCCTAATGATGGCTTGCTTCACTGATAGTGACTGGCAATGGAACAGCTGAGAAGCCAATTGTCCCATTACCTTTGGTCCCTTAACAAGCGGGAGGCACATCTGCAAACTGCTGTACGTCCTACACCGTTCACCTGAGTTGGATGTACATACCCTCAAATTAAAGCTGACAGTGTGCAGTTAAAGCACATTGTATTTGTTTCATTCCAACTCCATTGTGGTGGTGTACAGAGCCAAAGATGTTAGAATTGTGTCGATGTCCCAATATTTCTGGACCTGACTGTATATCACACAGCCGCGGGCCCCCTGCTATATCCCCATAGTGTATATATTACACAGTCGCGGGCCCCCTGCTCTATCCCCATAGTGTATATATTACACAGCCGCGGGCCCCCTGCTCTATCCCCATAGTGTATATAATATGGCTCACCAGCTCGTTGCTGCTTTTCAGACAGTGATCACAATATTGGCCAAGACAGTGTGAATGAAAATGATGATAACACAAAGTTTTTGTTAGAAAATCTCCTTCCTGCAAAAAGAAATAAGACAAAAAATAATCTTGGGAAGAATAGATTTAAGAATGTAAACCAGTAAATGAGCAAGACAGGACAACACATGATATGATTCAGTGAGGCAATGCCAATTTTAAGGCCATGAGTCGGAGGCGAGTATTTGCTTCTCTTTCTTGATATTTAATAACAGCAGCAAGAGAAAAATTGAAGATTGAAACGTGTATCTAACAAACTTTCCTAGATAAGCAATTCTTTTTACAGGGTTATTCCAACTGTGTGTACCTCAAAAAGAATTAGGTTGACATAGTGTGACCCATAATCATGTTCACAAATTGATAACAAAAGATAACACACTCACGTTTTCAAGTGCCAAAGTCCTGGCACTAGATGTATTCGCAGCCAGCGTTTTAATTAGGAGCGCTGGAACCCCTCACTATCATCAGGATACTCCCCACGTTCCTCTGTCTGTCAAACAGCACCAACAAAGTCGATGTAGAGTAAATATTAAAATTTATTAATACATAAATAAAAATAAATAAATACGTCCAGAATGCGTTTCGTGATCTGCTCGCTTCCTCAGTTGGAGTATTATAATCGTTCCGTAATGCTATGTCTTTAAATAGTTCATATGTTCTGCCGAAATGAAACAAAGTGCGCCAAATGTCAGTCTTTGGCGCACTTTCAGACGGTCATTTGGCGCACTTTCAGTTTAATTTCCCAATGTCATATGATGACACAGTCAACTTCACGGAAGCGACCCCATAGTTCTGAGACAGCATTGGCGATCATGCCTTAAAAACATAAAATTATTTCAGCTAAGGCTCCCCTCAAAAGGGGACCACTGATCCTGAGCCTACCATGGCTACTCAAAATTATAGTGACCAAGACAGCCAGATGGCTGCTAATGATGAATTGGTGCTTTACGCACCGTAGGATGACCTCTTTGATGAGGAGGAAGTGGAAGAACAGCTACATTATGAGGAGGAGGACGTTATTTATGCCCCCCAGGGTGATCGCCTATTCTGCCTAGTGGATTTAACCCACCCTCAATCCACCCCTTGAACTCCCCAACCTCATATGGAAAAAATGGGTAGGCGCAAATATGAGGAGCTCTTTAGACAGGGCAGCCTATCTAAAAATGAGGACTGAATACCCACATCCCACGACAAAGGGCAGAACATGTCTAACCCACGAAGTGGATCAAAACTTATGGTTTATGGTTGGTCACCAAAATTGGGCCTTCCTTTCACCCTAAAATCTTGTGAGGACAAGCTCCTCAATGTGGCGGGTCCCCTGGCTAAATTATTTGACGTGGCAAAAAAAAAAAAACTGGTACCTTACTCAATTCCGTTTTGTTACGTAATTGGGTCCAAATAGCCTTACGTTTCTTGGGGAACGCAAATGCAGCCATTGCCACCGAGAGATGCAAGTCTATCCTTCTCAAGGTAGACAACTCCCCAGCATTGCCGACACTGACCTAGGTAGCTCCGCCCAAGGTCTCCTCTTCAGAGAGGATTACGTGAAGGATATGGGCTGTCAGGTTCCGGCCGCCATCTTGCAGACCCCCAGACCTCTCGGACTCACCCGGGTCCCGAGGACGTCCTCCGGAACGAGAGGGGGTTGAGAGGCGGCTCCCCCGACCCGAGTGCGCGGGCTGCAGGGTCCGGACGCCGGCCACGGGGTCCTCCGTCCGTCCAAGATGGCGCAGGTTCCTCGAGTGGTCGGCGTCTGGGCGGGTCTGCGTGTGTGCGGCGGATCGGCTGGGGGCGTGGCTTCAACCTCAGACGCCGGGGGAGAGCCCAAGGTGATCCCCAGAGTCTCCCCTCGCAGCTCCAATCAGAGGAGGGAGAGACTAGAGAGGTGGGGTGATGGGTGGGCGGAGCTAACTCCTGACTCCTCCATAAAACTCCTGAGTACCAGAGGCAAGACGCTCATTGATTTTGTGGTACCTCTGCTACAAGAGCTCTCCCTGTTGTTTCCCTAACTATCCTAATATCCCTATCTGATTGACCTTCCCGTTGCCAACCTCCGCTTTCTCACGACCACGATTCTTGCCGCCTGCCTTGACCTCGGAACGCCTAGACCTTTCTTCAGCCTAAAGCCTTGTGTATACTTGTCCTCGCCTTCCTCCTCTCCGCATCCTGGGTTCCACTTCCAGAATCCTTACATGGGCACTTATGTGAATACCTTCACATCTCTCGATAAGATGTCCACCTCCCTTAAAAAGGTTTTCCATAGCCGGGTTTTTGGTAGGGCTGGTAGGTTCAGGGTGCAATCTGCCGGCTGCCAAAGGGCCATTACATCCAGACATCTCCCACGGCCCGCCAACACTCAGCAGGCAGAATATTCGGCCTCCTATACATTTTTCCCATCAGAAACCAGACCTTGGCGTGCCCGTAGCTTTTGTGGATCCAGATCTTCTTTCCGTGGAAGATGCCATTCAGGTAGGCCCATTAGACTTCTCCCTACCCCATGGGTTAAAAGGTCTGGGGACGGGTTCACCTTTTCCTACACAACTGGCAAACCCTATTTCAAGATCCATGGGTACTAGATACAGTACGAGGTTTCCCTATCTCATTAATTTCCCCACCTTTGCAGGCACTTCCACTACCCACCTTCATTTTTGGTAGTCTTTGGTGGACGAAGACGTGATGGAACTATTACGCAGAGGAGCCATAGAACTAGCTCCTCTAGATTCCATAATGCTTGTCAGCAACTTGTTTTTGGTCGCCAAGACAGGAGATGGCTTGCGTCCAGTCATCAATTTACGGGACCTCAATTACCAAATTTACAGCCCTCATTTGCTAATTTCACTGATTACGGCACTGTTGGATGCGCTTTATGGATTCTTCTTTTGTATAATCCCTGTATGGCACACATTTTGGTTGTTTTATTTGTGCTTTTACCTTTGTTGTTTTATCCATGTAGCAGCATCACATCTACTCATTTATTTTCTGCATATTTGCATTGCTGATTGATTATACTACTTAATTTAAACGAAATTTACCATATTGCACCGGCACTATTGCACCCCCTTTTTATAGAACTTTTTGGTTCAGTTTTTTTTTCTTCACTTGCGCCCTGTTTTTGTTTGCGAGCCGGCTTCAGCGTTGTCCTCCCTGGTGCTGAAAAGGTTTTGGGGGGGGGGGTACCCCACTGCAGTCTCGCAAGTTTTTTTCTCTGGTTTTGTTTTTTTCACTTCGAGCCGGCCGCGCTGGACGGGGGCAGTCATTGATGCTGAAACTCGATTTCAGCATCAAAGACAGTTTTTTTTACCCTGCAGCGGCCCAGCAGTGGAGTTTTTATTTTTACTCGGCAGCCTGTCCACAGATGCTTCCAATGGATGACCCTGATCAGCCGATGGCGTTGTCGGATGACCAAGTTGGTCACCCGACTACGGTGTCAGTGGACAGCCAGCCATATCCTTCACTTTCTGTTGACATGGCCGCCCAATGAAACGTTGTTTCTTTGCCAATTATCAGCGAAATTGTTAATGCTACTATGACATTTGTTACTTTGGACTTGTGGTACATGTGCCTAGAAATGTATGTTTGGGAGGTGCAGGCCTGATCTTCTGTGTTATGTAAGAATAATGTTATTGTCTATCGTTCTGTTCCACGTGTATTTGTTGTCTACTGATAGGAATGTGTTAATATCTGTTTATATTTGAGTTTATATTGAGTTTGTTAATCTGCTTTGTCAGGCAAACTGCATTATGTGCTGTCTTTTGACTGTAATCTTGTTTATCATCACGATTGCCATTGTCTGGTCTCGTCTACGAATGCTGAGCAAATTTTTCTCATTATCTGTTTTAGCCTAATTATGTCTCACAACATTTTCTAGGAGAGGTTTATATGAATGTAAGTGATCCATGTTTGATTGTATAAATATAAGTGCCAGTCCCCAATTAAAAGAGTTCCATTCTGACCCTGAAAACCTGCAGATATACAGCCTCCTCTTATTTCTGGGGGATGCTGTACGTGTCCCGGTCCTTAAGCTTCGTCTGAGGACTAGAGGTAGGTACGGGAGTCTGACTGGGGAGAACACGGGGAAGGGGGTCTGGCAAGGAAGTGGTATTGACATATGTGACCCCGTCGGGGTACGGAGATCGTTCACAATGGTGGCTCAGTGGTGAATTTGTTTCCCGTTATTGGGATCCTTTGCTGTGGATGGAACAGCAGTACCGGATAATGAAGGGATGACCAAAAGGCACAAGTGGGGTGCAACCCAGAACGAGATAGAGACTCTTGAGAAGGTAAAAAGATAACGGAAGCAAATGGTCCGAACCCCAGCATGGACCTGTTCCACAGCATTTGAGGTGTGCTTGTTGCAACAAAAGGCTGGACTAGGAAGATATTAACCCTCTGCACGTGGAATACAATAAGTACAAGGCCCCAGGCTGGATCGGACCAGGAGACATTTGTAGCCAGGAAGAGAACTGGCTGGGTGCTACACCATACACCCAGAGGGTGTCTACAGAGCTGGATTAGTGGAGACCAGAGATTTTGGAAGCTTTGGCTTCTACCAATGCCAAGATCCAGACGGTATTGGCAAGCAGCTGCGTCAATGCGAGAGTTTGCAGTACATTGTCCAGCAACACCTGGAAAATGAGAGGCTCCAGACAGTGCTACACCAGCAGGTACAGGCAGAGCTCCAAGCTTTGGTTGCAGATTAACTAACTCAATATAAAGTGTGACAGGGCTCCACCACGTCTTCTATTGCAACAAACAGCAACACTGCAAGTTCTTCTTAGATTTTATTTTCCTCGCCGTACAGCAGTAGTGTTATATGGTAAAATCAGTAGTACTCGGCAATGCACAAAACTTTCTTTCCTTCGGCTCTCCCCCTTAGCTGAACACACTCTCTCCCTTAGCTGAACACACTCTCCCCCTTAGCTGAACACACACTCTCTCCTTTAGCTGAACACACACTCTCTCCCTTAGCTGAACACACACTCTCTCCCTTAGCTGAACACACACTCTCCCCCTTAGCTGAACACACTCTCTCCCTTAGCTGAACACACTCTCCCCCTTAGCTGAACACACTCTCCCCCTTAGCTGAACACACTCTCTCCCTTAGCTGAACACACTCTCCCCCTTAGCTGAACACACTCTCCCCCTTAGCTGAACACACTCTCCCCCTTAGCTGAACACTCTCTCTCCCTTAGCTGAACACACTCTCTCCCTTAGCTGAACACACTCTCTCCCTTAGCTGAACACACTCTCTCCCTTAGCTGAACACACTCTCTCCCTTAGCTGAACACTCTCCCCCTTAGCTGAACACACTCTCTCCCTTAGCTGAACACACTCTCTCCCTTAGCTGAACACACTCTCTCCCTTAGCTGAACACACTCTCCCCCTTAGCTGAACACACTCTCCCCCTTAGCTGAACACACTCTCCCCTTAGCTGAACACACTCTCTCCCTTAGCTGAACACACTCTCTCCCTTAGCTGAACACACTCTCCCCCTTAGCTGAACACACTCTCTCCCTTAGCTGAACACACTCTCTCCCTTAGCTGAACACACTCTCTCCCTTAGCTGAACACACTCTCTCCCTTAGCTGAACACACTCTCTCCCTTAGCTGAACACACTCTCTCCCTTAGCTGAACACACTCTCTCCCTTAGCTGAACACACTCTCTCCCTTAGCTGAACACACTCTCCCCCTTAGCTGAACACACTCTCTCCCTGTAGACCTGAACACACTCTCTCCCTTAGCTGAACACACTCTCTCCCTTAGCTGAACACACTCTCCCCCTTAGCTGAACACTCTCCCCTTAGCTGAACACACTCTCTCCCTTAGCTGAACACACCTCTCTCCCTTAGCTGAACACACTCTCCCCCTTAGCTGAACACACTCTCTCCCTTAGCTGAACCACACTCTCCCCTTAGCTGAACACACTCTCTCCCTTAGCTGAACACACTCTCTCCCTTAGCTGAACACACTCTCCCCTTAGCTGAACACACTCTCCCCCTTAGCTGAACACACTCTCCCCCTTTCTGAAACACACTCTCCCCTTAGCTGAACACACTCTCCCCCTTAGCTGAACACACTCTCTCCCTTAGCTGAACACACTCTCCCCCTTAGCTGAACACACTCTCTCCCTTAGCTGAACACACTCTCTCCCTTAGCTGAACACACTCTCCCCCTTAGCTGAACACACTCTCCCCCTTAGCTGAACACACTCTACACTCACACCAGCTACCCTTACATTAAGGCTGAGCAAGCTGATAGCCCGAGTCACAGATTTGACCTGCTGAGATAATGGCCCACCCTTCATTCAATTATCCCAACCCCAGGGACCCAGAATAAAACTCCCATCATGCCCAGCTATAACACAATGATAGAAATATATATATATATATATATCTCATTCCCCTGGGGGTTTTGCAGAAGGAATGGATGCAGTTTAAAAGGTCTGGTCGTACATACCTCCTGTTTAGGATTATGCCCGGCTTCCTGTCACAACAGATATTGACACATTCCTGAGATGGGGTATGCTGGGAGGCTAATCATATCAGCAGATAACATATACACATGGACAATAACGATAGACAATAACATTATTCTTACATAACAAAGAAAATCAGGCCTGCACCTCCCAAAGATACATTTCTAGGCCCATGGACCCAAAGTCCAAAGTAACGGACATCACAGCTACTCTGTCTCTTTCCCTGCAAGCGAGTGAGTGGTGTTCGTGCATTGGCCTTTCCGGCACAGTCTTTTCTCACCATTGGTGTTCGATTTGCAGTATCCCGTTGGACTGAGACTTCTATTACAGTGTTTTATCCATTGTTGGTGGATCTTCCCTCACGTTGTCCAGTTTGTGGTCTTCATACTTATGAATGTTGTACTAGTACTTTTTGCCCTGTAGGTGCATCGCCTTTTTTTTTTGTCACTAAAACAAGCTCATAATCCGGTGTCCTCTCCCTCACTAGCCCGCTGGATGCGTTGGCTTATGGATTTAGCTGGTATCGACGTCTCACACTTTGGAGCACACTCAACCAGGAGTACCATGGCTTCTTCTGCAATATCCTTGGCTTGCGGTTTGGAAGACTTAATGTGAGCCGCAGATTGGTCCCGCAAATCCACCTTACGCACCTTCTATTTAAAACCTATTCCACTCAGATTTTGGATAACCTTTAAACGTGCAACTAGGAGCCTCCGAGTCATGGCCTTAAAATTTCAAAATTTTCCTATTATCATGACGGAAAGTTTTGAATTTTAATAATGACTCAGAGGCGAGGATTTCCCTCCTCAACACCCACTCTAGGTTTCTCTGTAATATTTCTACTTCATTACTGTTGTTAATAAAGATTCTAACTTCACGATAGGGTTTATATCGTGCTATGTCACGGATGGTTGACATTTTACCAAAAATAAAAGTGCGTCTCTTATGGACTCATGTGGTTCCATTTTGACCTTTATTATGGACTGCCAGAACTATTGCTAATCACTTGCTCATGTTTCTGTTTTATTTCAGCCTCCTGAATCAGTTCCAGCCTCCTCTCCACGGGATTGGCCTTTTCCATCTCCATTTCATCTCTTTCTTCTACTACCACCTGTTCCGGTTGCCTGTTATATTCCACAGCCAGAAAGAGGAAGCACTTCCGGATCTCCTGCCGTTTACTAGGAAGACCGCAATGGATTATGGGGAGGGGACTTACTTCGATACACATTTCAATCTGGTAAATTTTTCTTTTGCTGCGGTTATTAAATATCAATAAAGAGAAGCAAATACTCGCCTCCGTGTCATTATTAAAATTCAAACTTTCCATCATGATTATAGGAACATTTTGTAATTATAACAACAGGAGCCCACGCCACCATTATACATCTCCCAACACGCTGCCCAGCACGTTCACCTTTTTCAAACGCCACCCTGCAGAGTCATTCACCTCCTTTATATGTACTCACCGGTCACATCTCCTCACACGCCGCCCGGCACGGTCAGATCTCCTCACATGCCGCCCGGCACGGTCAGATCTCCTCACACGCCGCCCGGCACGGCCACTCACCTCCTTTATATAGACTCACCGGTCACAACTCACACGCCGCCCGGCACGGTCACTCACCTCCTTTATATAGACTCACCGGTCACATCTCACTCGCCACCCGGCATGGTCACTCACCGGTCACAACTCACTCGCCACCCGGCATGGTCACTCACCTCCTTTATATAGACTCACCAGTCACATCTCACACGCCGCCCGGAATGGTCACTCACCCCCTTTATATAGACTCACCGGTCACATCTCACACGCCGCCCGGAATGGTCACTCACCCCCTTTATATAGACTCACCGGTCACATCTCCTCACACACCGCCCGGCACGGTCACTCGCCTCCTTTATATAGACTCGCCGGACACATCTCCTTACACGCCGCCCAGCACGGTCACTCACCCCCTTTATATAGACTCACCGGTCACATCTCCTCACACGCTGCCCGGCACGGTCACATCTCCTCGCACGCCACCCGGCACGGTCACACCTCCTTACACGCAGCCCCAGACAGTGTGCGAGCAGTGTGTTCTACTCCAATCTAATTTAGCTGGTACCTATCCTGTTGCTCTGGCAATGACTTTTTGTGAATGTTCCAGAATGTTCTATTTATGCACCATATGATAAAGTTCTTTTCGGCACAGCATCCCTCTGATGTACAATGTGTAATTACTAGAAACCTTGAAGCCCTGCCACCAGTAAATTCAAAGCAATATGTGTAATACATTCATATAGTCTCACAGTTTGGTATTTCCAGACTAGTCTGAAGCAAATCTCTGAAAACAACTCTTTTTCCAAAGTTTAGAACACCGCAGTGATCAGGGCTTTCAAATTGAGCCTTAACAGTCAAACTCTATTTAAAAGACACTTCTCTATCCCTATGGCGGAACGCTGCCAAGATTTTCGGCGTTTCTCAAGGCAAGGTCAGACGTGGCGATTTGAATGCCTACCATTCAACCTGTCATCGGCTCCGTGGTGCTCCTGAAGCTGGGGAAGCGAGTGGTGGCGGCTTCGGGGCAAAGGGCATTCAGTTTATTATCTAGATGACAGACAACCATCTGATTTCTCTGCTACAAAGCTTAGTATTGACTTCTTGACATTGATGAGAAAGCCTGAGTGTTTACTTCAATTCCTGGACCATGACTTTGAGGGCCCTATCACTGCCTTAACGCTCGTGCTCACATACGTGAGCGTTAGGTTAAATGAGATTAACACATACCACCCAGATCATGTTCTGAGCACTAACGGGTTAGTCTCCCTCCCCGAATCACTACGCAGCCCTGCACGATCTCGCGAGATCGTGCAGGTCTCAAGGCCCGGCATCACAACCATCCATGGAGTCCTATGGACTCACGATGGCGTGTTAGCGCTGCCACGAGTATCCTTGTGGGTAGCGCTCGCTACGGGGCAGAATGCCGAATTCAGCGCCAGCCTCATAATCTGTTAACACGGGAACGCTAAGGGGAAGCCTGCAGGCACATGTTTTTTCACGTTAGGGCCCTGAGTGAGCCGACAACCAAGGTTTGTACCATCAGGAAGGAGGTTCCTGCTCTCCTACGGTATCCAGCACCTTCTCTACAACAGGTTTGGCAGCTGGGTCGGCATTATGCCTTTCCCACCATTTCAGATGTTGCCAAAAGTGTTGCAACTCTTTCGCACACAGCAAGCTGAGTGTGCTTTTTCTTCTGACTGCCTTTCGGCAAACTCAACCATGGTTTCCAGGCTTACTGGAATTAGCAACAGACATTCCCAAATTACTCCCTTGGCCAGACAAATTACTCTTGAATCTAGAGGGTCTTCCGCATCCTTTAGTGATCAAGAATGCCTGCTGATGCTGGCCCTGGTTGATCTAAAGTTTTTCTGGCAGGCCACAGGAATTTTGAGCCAAACTCCTGAATTGCTCCAAAACGCCTGTGCCCCAAATATGAGAGTCTTCTACAGATGTGCATGGGACAACTGGCAGCGGTGTTTAGGATGGGGGGGGGGGGGGTCAGGAATTCCCTGTTTCGAGTTTGTTCCCCCTTTTCAGTATCAGGATCAATGCATTCTTCCTCTCCTACTGCTGTGGTGGAAGTTCTGGTTTCCTTCGTTACTCTTCCTTTGGACTCCTTGGTTGTTCATCGCCTGAAAGAAACAGGATTTTCCTTTCCTTGCACGGCCTTTTATGGACTCTGGGATTGGGGTTGTCTAGTATAATGATAGGAGGGTTGGGAATGAGTTCTAGAGTTTTTTTCATGGCGTCTTTCTTTGCTGCTGTGAGCGCCATAAAGAAAGAGAATGCAAATACTCGCCTCCAAATCCGGATTAAAATTCAGACTTTCCATCTCGGGATTAGGAAATTTTTTAAATGATCAGATTACTGTACATTATCAGCTACTATAATTTGTATATGGTTTATAGGAAGCATTAACGGCTCAGCTAGAGAACTGCAAAATAGTAAAACAGAGCTTGCTGTCCTCTCCTCGAGCCAGTATAGCCGATAGAATCACTGTTTCTCAGAGCCCAGTGTGAAGGGATTCCATTTGAACAAAATCCCATTGAAACGAACGTGCCATCACCTCCAATAACAAAATATCAAATTTATCTTTAATCTCACAAAGCAGATCCGCCACTTTCCACGACAGCAGACCTACTTCGACAAATAGACCCCAGCACAGCACCCCTCCCCCATCACATTGAGCTTGGTTACTTGCCGTATTTCAATCTCACCTGAAAGTCATACAGACAGATGGCACAGTGACCACGAGGGAAATTACTGTCCGTTAACATCTCCTTCCCTTTCTGCAAGACAAGACAGAAGAGACATGAACAAACAATGGAATAACAAAGATACTCTAACTCCCAATTCACCCAACGGCAGCACATTGGACGAGGCCTAAACACCAACCAATCTTACATTATACCCCCAGTCTGGGTCTCCTACACTCAGGGTCTGACAGCCGCAGGGATTCACAGAACCACAGAGATATAAACCGACCACACTTTCCTCAGATACAGATGCGCGTTGCGGAGGCTGGTTTACGTCTGCCATACTTAGCTTTCCCAGGTGGTTATGGAGCAGGGGTTTGTGGAGATTGTGGTTTTATAAAGTGTTTCACTGCACGGCTGTTCCGCTGACTGTACAGGGTTAACGGGACAAACTTGGGAAAGACACAAAGTCATGAAGTGTCGTAACGGAGTGACTTGGGGGGGCTGAGCAGAGAGCATATGAAAACCCCAGCGTCACTCATCACGTGAAGCATTAGACGCAGCGCAGACTGGGATTACTGATAAAAGGACAGAGTCTCAGCATGCAGGGGTGTACCTAGAACATTTGGCACCCTGGGCGGATCCTATATTTGGCACCCCCCCCCAACTTTAAAAATGTAAAAAAAAATCATCTCTTTAACCCTTTCGCTGCTGAGGCATTTCCCGCCCCTGTGCTGAGGTCATTTTTACCGGTTTTGCTCATCATGTTTAAACGTGTTTTGAAGCTTATTTTAGTATATGACCCAGACATATTATATATCGTTCTTTCCGTCAGACTCGGCAGATTCAGAATATGTCATTATTATATGTATACGTCATGTCCAGTCTGTATATTATAACAAAAAATGCAATAAAATATGATTTTTCAATAATTTACAACGTGTAAAGTGTTTTTTTTTCACATTTTAACATGCGAGCAATTGCGGTTATATTTTGTATGGGGTGCGCTTGTTAAAAAAATTAGAGATGGGGGTCTCGTTACATTTTTTTTGGGGAAAATTAAACGATTTTTAACAAACGCACCGCATACAAAAATCGTTAGTGCAGCATCATTGTTCACATTATAATTGAAATGGGAACAATATTGCTGCATTAACAAACCAAAAAAAAGAAAAAAAACTTGTTTATTTTTTTTTTATAATTTTTTTATAAATATTTTTTTATTTTTATTTTTAATTATTTATTTTTTTTACAAACTTTTTCACTTTCGTGTTTGGTATCGTTGGAACGGCCATGCTCTGGCCGATCCAACAATACCAAACTTTAACCCCTAGCTGCCACGGATCGGGAGATAGGGAGTTCATTGGAACTCCCTATCTCCACCATTGGTGGTGTCACGGAATGACCCAAGAGGCTCGGCGCAGCGAGCCCAGGACGCAAACCCAAGACATTTTTAAAAGGACCTATGTCATGGAGCTGAGGCAACGCTCCATGCTTCAAACCTCAAAAGACTTTATGGTCGGTTTTATCGTGTGATTTTAAATATTTTACCTCGTTTGGTTTTAGTTTAATTTAGTTTAGTGAAATGACATAGCTTTGGTTTTAAAATATACTTATATTCCTGTAGATAAATGTGTGTTTCTGTAGCTAGTAAACAAGTTTTGCTGCTGTGTAATTTATGCGTCAGGGATTTTCCCCATTATCTAGGTACATGTTTAATTTAGGGGATCTCTGATAGTGTGTGTTTAATCTGATGTGCTGGAACAATGGATGTACAAATGTTGTGTGCGCTGAAGGCTAAGAGAAAGTGAAGAATGTGGATTGTAAATAACTGACCTAACTCATTAGTATGGGTATGCTACTAATTAGTATGGGTATGCAAATTGTGACTGTTGTACTTCAGCATAAATAGTGGCGTGTGATTAAAAGAGTTCAGTTCTTCTGAGTGTTTGAAACATACAGCTCCGTCTGGTGTTGTCATTTTACGTCGGCTACATATCACCACCACCCAGGAACGGGTCACTCTAACTCCGCAGCTGAACATCGATTCGCCGCGCCGTTGCGCCACCTTGAATCGGTATCTTGGGATACCGCAACCACCCCGAATCGGGACCTCGACTGAGCGCCGTGCCTGCATCTGCAAGGAGACTCTACCGAACCGCGGTTCGCCACGCAGACCGTCTCCAGCCCTTCAATGGTCAGTAGATCCGCTGCTCGAGACGCCGAGTGCCGTGCCACTCGGTAGTCAGGCGGATTTCCGCCGTGGGTGCCCCATCTACTCTCCAGATCTCCACCGCCACGTAGTCTTCTACCCAAGCCGCTCGAGATGCCGGGTGCCGTGCCACTCGGTAGTCGGGCTTGGCAACACCAAAGAAGGGGGTCAGATAGAGCAGGACCGCAGGCGGATACTCCCATTCCGCCACACTGGTGGCAGCGGTGGGATAGCTCTCTGCACCCCCCCAAGAAGACCGTCACCATGGCGGTGTACCGTTACTACAACAGGGTCACCTTGCGGGGCTTGTTAGAGAATCGGGGGGGGTACCCCAGGCTCCAAACACAAGAAGACCTTGATTAAGGAGCTGCAGGCCCTAGACCAGGTGGGGGCGTCGACTGTGACGTCACCCGTCCCCACCCCTGTCCTCGCAGAGGAATCGGAAAATGCCTTCAACAGAAGGGCGCGGCAGCGGATCGCCCTACTCGGAGCTGCCCCATCGGAGGCTGACATAAGCAAGGTAATCCAGGAGGTCCGACAGGAAGAGGAGCGGGACAAGGAGCGCGAGGAGCGGGACAAGGAGCGCGAGGAGCAAGAAGAGGTCCGTCAGCACGAGCTGCGGTTGGCAGCGCTCCGTGGAAAGAAGATCGAATATTTTACCCCTGAACCCAACCTCGTAGAATCCTGGGTCGAGGCTTACAGCTCGACTGGAGCTTCACCCCGGGAATCTGCACCCCCCAGCGATACCCCTTTCGGGACTTACAGCTCGCCTGACGTCTGTATTGGGGAAACCGCACATCCCAGCGACCTCTGGATGGAGACTTACAGCTCGCCTGGAGCTGCATCTGAGGACGCCACATCCCCCGTCGAGGAGTGGTGCCCATGTGCCGGCACCCTCGCCGACATGGAGGTTGAATTTCCGAGAAGGCTGCGGGAGGGCCTGGATCGGTACCACGGGTCCACGGTGGAGCCCACTGGGCTTGAGTGGCGAGACGAGATCCGCCAAGAGCTCTGGTATGAGGCGCTACGCCATGAATGGGACTGCCACGGGGTTGATGTCCCTTCGAGCGCTGTCATATTCCAGGTGCAGTATAACGCCCGAGCAGCGTTCCTGCAAGATCGACCCCCGGAGGAGTGGGAGGCAGAGCTCCAATACCTGGTGCAGCAGGAGGATTTCCCCAGGCTGATGGTTGTGCAGCCCTTGACCCCATCTTCCCCGCTGGACGTTGCTCCCGCACCCGCCTGCCCAGCAGAAGCGCTGGCAACGGGGCAGAGTGCCGCCGGCCTCTGCCCACTCCCCGTCGTCTGCCCTGAGGAGCAGGCGAGTTTACCCGAGCTGCTTGTCTCACAGCCGTTGACCCCACCTGACACCCGGGGTGTCATTTCTGCGACCACTTCCCCAGCAGAAGAGCTGGCAACGGGGCAGAGTGCCGCTGGCCTCTGCCCACTCTCCGTCTTCTGCCCTGAGGAACAGCAGAATTTACCCGAGCTGCTTAGCCCGCAGCCGTTGACCCCATCTGACCCCCTGGACGTTGTTCCTGTGCCCACTCCCCCAGCAGAAGAGCTGGCAACGGGGCAGAGGGCCGCTGGCCTCTGCCCATCCTCCACCATCTGCCCCGAGGAGCAGAAGGGGGGTACCCTCAGGCTACTTATCCCGCAGCCACGGACCCCACCGGAGCTGGAGGACGCCATTCTCCTGCCCGGGGACCCTTTCTCGGCATTGAACCACCCAGCCGACCCGCTGGCAATGGGGCAGAGCCTGGTCCCCCTTTGGCCCGGAGGCCCCATGCAGCCACTGTTTTCCCCAACGGCTGACCAGGACACTCGGGGGGCGTGCACTTGGCACCCGTTTTTCCCGGGTGCACGGTACCTCCGGAGATGGTACAGGCGGTAACCCTCCCCGACCACAGGAACCCTATCCCGGAGGGGGTAACCCCAAAGACTCGTACCCCCTACACGTCAGGCACTGCCTCCAGGACAAATGGAGAAGCCTGGTGACTCGCCTCCTTCCCACAGACTATGGGCCGCAAGGACTGCACCGACTTCCCGGTGCGACCCGTTGGGGTCCAACCGGGTCCGTCGGACTTTGGAAAGGGGGAGGAGTGTCACGGAATGACCCAAGAGGCTCGGCGCAGCGAGCCCAGGACGCAAACCCAAGACATTTTTAAAAGGACCTATGTCATGGAGCTGAGGCAACGCTCCATGCTTCAAACCTCAAAAGACTTTATGGTCGGTTTTATCGTGTGATTTTAAATATTTTACCTCGTTTGGTTTTAGTTTAATTTAGTTTAGTGAAATGACATAGCTTTGGTTTTAAAACATACTTATATTCCTGTAGATAAATGTGTATTTCTGTAGCTAGTAAATAAGTTTTGCTGTTGTGTAATTTATGCGTCAGGGATTTTCCCCATTATCTAGGTACATGTTTAATTTAAAGGGATCTCTGATAGTGTGTGTTTAATCTGATGTGCTGGAACAATGGATGTACAAACGTTGTGTGAGTTGAAGGCTAAGAGAATGTGAAGAATGTTTATTGTAAATAACTGACCTAACTCTTTAGTATAGGTATGCAAATTATGACTGTTGTACTTCAGCATAAATAGTGGCGTGTGATTAAAAGAGTTCAGTTCTTCTGAGTGTTTGAAACATACAGCTCTGCCTGGTGTTGTCATTTCACGTCGGCTACATATCACCACCACCCAGGAACGGGTCACTCTAACTCCGCAGCTGAACATCGATTCGCCGTGCCGTTGCGCCACCTTGAATCGGTATCTTGGGATACCGCAACCACCCCGAATCGGGACCTCGGCTGAGCGCCGTGCCTGCATCTGCAAGGAGACTCTACCGAACCGCGGTTCTCCACGCAGACCGTCTCCAGCCCTTCAATGGTCAGTAGATCCGCTGCTCGAGACGCCGAGTGCCGTGCCACTCGGTAGTCAGGCGGATTTCCGCCGTGGGTGCCCCATCTACTCTCCAGATCTCCACCGCCACGTAGTCTTCTACCCAAGCCGCTCGAGATGCCGGGTGCCGTGCCACTCGGTAGTCGGGCTTGGCAACACCAAAGAAGGTGGTCAGATAGAGCAGGACCGCAGGCGGATACTCCCATTCCGCCACAGGTGGCAGCTAGGGGTTAACTCCAGGACTGGCGTCATCGTGCTATGCACGATGACGCCAGTCCTCAGGGGGAGTTCCCGGAGGCTTGGCCGACATCCAAGATGTCGGCCAGCTCCGGGAAAGGATCACGAACCGGCGCTTTTCAGCGCCGATTCGTGATCCGGCTCCCCAGGGGTTAATGCCAGGTACCATTTGGAAGGGCAGGCTGTGCCCTTCCAAATGGTGCCTGGGTTAACCCCCGCAACGCCGCCGATCGGGAGGGAGAGAGGTCCGAAGGACCTCACCCCCTCCCTTTCAGGCGCCTCCTCCGCACATGCGGGGGGCGCCTGAATTAGGTGTCATCGCGCCCCTGCGATGACACCTAATTAGCCCGGCGGCAGTTCCGGATGCTGGGGGGGCCGGCCGAACCCGGCCGAACGCTGACCCCAAAGGCTGGACGCGGCATGGAACGTGACATGCGGTTGGACGCGCTGAGCGCGTCCACCGCAGCGAAGTGGTTAAAAGAACACGCACTTTTTTTAGTGTTTTCAAAAATATTTTTTAGTTATAGCATTCTGGCAGGACATGATGTATACATATATTAATGATATATTATGAGTCTGCCGATGATGGATCACGTGTCCTCTGTGCTGTGCAATAAAAGGCGAGTGTAGATTTTTGTTTTGAAGAATTGTTATCTTTAAGTGATTTTGCAAACTCACAACATATCAATCCTCATGCTATGAACAAAAGTACACATGTGGCTTGTTTTGTTGATGGGAGTTGTGTGTGTGTTGGGGTGGCTTGTTTTGTGTGATAGGAGTTGTGTGCTGGTGGCTGGGTTGTGTGTTGGTGGCTGGTGTGGGATGGGGTTGTGGGTTGGTTTTGTGTGATGGAGTTGTATGGGTGGCTGGTTTTGTGTGATGGGAGTTGTGTGTGGGTGGCTGGTTTTGTGTGATAGAAGTTGTGTGTATGTGCTGGGTGGCTGGTTTTGTGGATTTGAGTTGTGTGTGTGTGCTGGGTGGCTGGTTTTGTGGATTGGAGTTGCTGAGCAGAGAATGGGTGTGTGTTTTGCAGGTATAAGACGCTGCTATGGTATTTTATCTTTACTTTTCCAGTTTTTTAAGACTCCCTCTTCCTTGTTTACCCTGGGCTGCCTATTCACTGGTGATGCAGTGAATGCAGCCTGGCCCCCTCTATGCAGGACCTCACCAGGAGCCGGGCAGCTCAGTGACAAATTTCTATCACTGCAGTGCTGGTTAAGGAAAGGTCCACTTTAAAAAGCAGTAAGACAGTGCTTCATATTCTGCTGATAACCCCCCCTTTACCTGCCGTTTACAGTCATCTTCTCTCTCTGCACACAAATTACATCCCCCTCCCCTCTCCTCTCCTAGAGCTGCTGTGGGCAGGGGAGGAGCTATGGAGGGAGGAGAGGTGGATTTTTATTTTATTCTATTTTTTTCCTTATGCAAACGCCCTGCTCCTCTGCTCGTTGTTTGAGAACACAGCTCAAAGCTGACACACAGTGACAGTGGCACCTCCTAGTACCCCTAATGACACCCCAATAATCACTGGTACCTGGGGCAGCCCGCCCTCCGCCACTCCCCTAAGTACACCACTGCTCTGTGATATGCTCACACACAAGTTTGGCGAACTGCCAGAAAGTACGGTGCTGTTTGAAGGCAGTGCAAATCCCCATAGAGAAGTAATGGTTAATCTATTCAGAGAACACCAAACAGCAGAGAAATAGCAGCGAAATGCCCTGATGTTCGGTGGTTTCAATCAGCAGGTTTATTCAGGCGAACCCCATAGGCTTCAATGTTAAAAATATTCCCGTTTCTATGCAATATCCAATAAACCATTTATTATTTTAATCTGCAGTAAAAAGTCTTTATTGATTTTTTTAGTACCTTTTAGTCATTTTTCAGATTTTATTTTGGCAAAATTCCCCCCCCCCCTTTTATTTTTAATAGCGGTTTTTCTTTTTTCTGTAACAGAACTTTTGATTATCAATCATAGGATCTTATATGTAAATTCCAGACATTTTCGTTTAGTTTTTTTGAAAACAGCAGGCCACGGGTTTGCGGTGGTGGCATTCAGCGGCCGACTCCCTGCACTTTGGGGACCCTGTGGTGAATGGTGAATTTACTGCGGGTGGGGAAATTTTATTCTCCGAAGTGCAGGGAACAACAGAACACCAAAATATTGGCGTCATTTCAGTGCTCTGTGAGTAACCCCTTTAGTGGTGAGGTTTTTTGCTGCCCCCTGGAAAGTGAAAGCCTAGGCCTTGCCTACCCAGGACATACTTGAAAATTTGTGAAATCTCAATGTGTCCTTCCTGGTAAAATACTTTGCAAAAGTAAAAAAAAAAAAAAACAATTTTAGTGTCACCCTAGGGGGTGGTGCCACCCGGTGCGGGCCGCCCCGCCCCCGGTACGCCCCTGACAGATAATTATCTGGATTATCACATGGATTATCACATCTCAGATTATGGAAAAGGCTCTCACCTCGATCAGCTCGTAGAGGATGGGAGATCCAATGTCCTTGGCAGCCAGGCTACGCAGAGTACTGAGAATACTGTAAAACACCCAGCATGTTAGTAACAGCAGGAGTACCTGAGAGTATGTGCAGGAGTGTCAGCATAACTGCAAACAAAGTGAAGAGGCAGGAAGTAGGGATAGACTGATATGATTTCAGTGCCAATACCAATTAAATCGGCAGAATTTCTTACCGTTAGCCAATATTCTGTACAGGGGTGTGGCAATTGTATTGCCCGAATCCCGGGACATGTAGATCCGGGCGCCGGGCAAGTAAATTTGTTTGAGATACAGTCCGGCGGGCAAGAAGGCCGGCGGACTGATGGTTAACTCCTCGCCGCGATCGGCAATCGAGATCCGACACAACTCCGAAACATTCAAGTCATAATTGCTACTTCATTTGCTGCCTAATGAAAGTACATAACACACTGAATCCAGCACAGCTCTTCTCTCCTGCAACTGTGGACTTGCAAAGAAAAAAAAAAAAAACCTTGGTAATGTTAACTTTCAAGCTCTTGGAGCCATTCCATGCATGTCCTGATCACCATGCTGGAATGATCCCAAGAGCTTGCAATCTAACCCTTTTAAATGGAAAATTTCTGAATCAGGCAGTTATTTCCACAAAACATAATAACTTGAGTTAATTTTCAAGCTCTTGGGGCCAATCCATGACTGAAGCTTTGCATACACGCAGGGATGACCCCAACAGCTTGCATTCTAACTCAAATTATGCGCGCACTACATGAGTGTATCACAGAAACCATAGCAATAAATCTTACAGTAATATGTGCAGTGTGGATTAGTTCTATCGCTGTGGAGCTCTGTGATACGCCCATACACACCGTACATTACTGTGAGTTTTATTGCTGTTATTATTTTTCTTATCAGAACAAGTAGATCGTCCTGATGGACAAGTAGATTGGGCGATCACTTAGTCCGTTGGACAAGTAGATTTTTTTTTAGAATTTCCACACCCCTGCTGTACATTTAAAGTTGTGAAAAACAACACAAATCTGAAATGATGCCATTAACTGAGAGTGTTTAACACAATTACAGATTATATGGTAACCAAGAATATAGAATCAAAATTTAATTAAAAACCCGGAAGTGAATATTTTGCTATATCTTCCTTTACTAAACTTCTCAGCAGCAAAGGAAACAGAAAAAAAACGTGAACGCATAGGAACACAATCACACATAAAACCAGTAGAATCTCTTCCAACTTCCTCTCTTTGTGAGGAGAAGCAGGAACCATCAAGAACAGTACAGTCTTCAAACCAGCCGAACGAAGACACAGAGAGCAAGCCAGCTGATCTTCCAATTATCCCACAAGACATGGAGGCTCTTATTATGCTATCTTTTCTTTACTTAAGCCGATAGCAGCAAAGAACAATCGCTCAAATACAACAACAAAAGTATTTAGAGAGAAAATACAGTTTAACAATACATATAACAATAGCAGGTAATGTTACAGTCCAGCTCCCTGCTGTCCAATCGTCAGGTAGACCGTTTCAGAAATTCCCTGGTAACCCTTGGCTCCTCCTCTTTTCTTTGCTGCTTGCCGATGAGATGAGTATCTAGCAGCAAATTTCCATTATTGTATTTGAACTAGTCTTATGTACTTTGTCTTCAATATATAATAAAAGCAGTAAAATAAGGGATTTTTGGCCACCTCTGTGGGCTAACACTGCGTGTGAAATGAGCTATAACACCGGTTAGCTCCCGACCATGTAAGTGCAACTATATTAAATTTCTAGCTTTTCCGTTTGCCGACAGTTCGCACTATTTTCCTGCCGTTTTCTTGCTTATATCTTTGAGGTGAGAAGTAAAGAGACTCTGGGAGGAAGAAGAATCCCCCAAGTATCCCTGAGCACCACTGTATTCTTTACGTGCGAATATATAGACACCTTTAGGATCAACGGACATTAACATACTTTCCATCCTGTGAAATATAAGAGTGATACACCAACACACTAGGTCATCTACCGGTACATGTAATATAGGACCGATCTTTGGAGCGAGCAGCGCCCATTAGAGTTAATTCTGCCATATCCAAATATATAATATTATTTGGCGAAAGCATCTTTAACCACTTCGCTGCGGAGGACTCGCTCAGCACGTCCTGCCTCAGGAAGGGTTGGCTGCGGAAGACGCGCTGAGCGCGTCCGCTCAAAGCAGCCAACGATCGGCCGGATTCCGGCCGATCGCTGTGCCCGCCGGTGCGGGCTGACATCCTCGATGTCAGCCCGTCACTCCAGGACTGCCGCGGGCACAATAGATGTCATCGCGGCGGCGCGATGACATCTATTTCAGGCGCCCGCTCCCCCGCGTGTGCGGAGGAGGCGCCTGAAAGGGGGGGGGAGGAGGAGGTCCTTCGGACCTCTCTCCCTCCCGATCGCCGGGGTCCTGAGCTTAATGCCAGGCACCGTTTGGAAGGGCACAGTCTGCCCTTCCAAACGGTACCTGGCATTAGCCCCATAGGGGCCGGATCACGAATCGGTGCCAAAAAGCGCCGGTTCGTGATCCTTTCCCGGAGCAGGCCGACATCTTGGATGTCGGCCAAGCCTCTGGGAACTCCCCCTGAGGACTGGCGTCATCGTGCATAGCACGATGACGCCAGTCCTGGAGTTAACCCCTACCTGCCACCAATGGTGGAGATAGGGGGTTCATTGGAACCCCCTATCTCCCGATCTGTGGCAGTTAGGGGTTAATGTTTGGTATCGTTGGATTGGCCAGAGCATGAACGATATCAAACATGACTATGAAAAAATAAAAAAAAATAAAAAAAAACAAGTTTTTTTTTTGGTTTGTTAATGCAGCAATATTGTTCCCATTTAATTTATAATGTGAACAATGATGCTGCACTAACGATTTTTGTATGGGGTGCGTTTGTTAAAAATAGCAAAATTTTCCCCCCAAAAAAAATGTAACGAGTCCCCATTTCTATTTTTTTTAACAAGCGCACCCCATAGAAAATATAACCGCAAACGATCGCGTGTTAAAAAAAAAAACACTTTACACGTTGTAAAATTTTAAAAATTCATATTTTATTGCATATTTTGTTCTAATATACAGACTGGACGTGACGTATACATATAATAATGACATATTATGAATCTGCCGAGTCTGACGGAAAGAACGATATATAATATGTCTGGGTCATATACTAAAATAAGCTTCAAAACACGTTTAAACATGATGAGCAAAACCGGTAAAAATGACCTCAGCACAGAGGCGGGAAAAGCCTCAGCAGCGAAAGGGTTAAAGAGATGATGGACTATACAGGGTCCTTGTCAACGGTTGGCAAGGTAAAGGCCAAAATTCAAAAGGCTTTCCCGAATAGGGTTTTTGACAGGGCCGGGAAAAGCAGGGGCCGTTTTCCTGGCCGTAACGCATATTCCACCTCAAGAGATTCTTTTAAGTCCTCTTATCAGGAGGTCCCAAAAAAAAAAAAAAAACACCTTTTTTTCCACAAAGGTCCAGACCTCAGCGGCATCGAGGATCTAGAAGATGAGGATCTTTTGGTGAGTATAGTTTCACACCTACATAAGACTATCCTAAACAAAAGATAAATCCAGGTAAAGTATCCATGTAATTGGGCGACTAGATGGGCCGAAAGGTTCTTATCTGCCGACATTTTCTATGTTTCTACATTCTTCCACACAAGAGGTGGGGGGGCAGGACATCAAATTTTTTCAAACATTGGCAGATAGTCACGTCAGACCAGTGGGTCCTTCAGACAATACAAGGTTTCAAGATAGATTTTTCTTCACATCCCATACAGTATGTTCCTCCAGGGATAATGATTATGTCTGAAAAGGACAGAGCGGTTACTTCACTAGAAGAAAAAGACTTATTCAGAAAGAATGCGATAGAAAAGGTGATTCCTCACAAGGAAGTCTTCCTCAGCAATATATTCCTAGTAAAGAAAAAAGACGGGAGTTTCCGTCCAGTAATAAATTTAAAGTGTCTCAACGAGTGTGACGGAACGGGGTGTCACCGTCCGCCTGCGGGTGTGCTCCAATCTGCGTAACCCCCTTTTATGCTGACGGCCCGACTACCGAGTTGCGACACTCGGCGTCTCGAGCGGCCGTATGGGACCTTGTGATGGTGTGAAGGGAACCCCCGTGTGAGCCCAGCCCGACCACCGAGTGACGGCACTCAGCGTCCCGAGCAGCTGGTCACTGACCTGGTTTGGAGGGTTTATTTCGTTTATAGATCGGTTCGGATCTTCCGGCGGTAGACGGGTGAATATTCGACCAGCCAGGAATATTCGGATCGTCCGGCGGTTGGTGCGGGCACACACTTCGCGGCACGGATTATTCGGATCTTCCGGCAATAGTACAGGGACGGCGTTCAACTGATTCGGATCGCGAAGCGGTCGATGCGCTCACTTACTGAACCGACTCCTCAGCAGCTGGATGAGGGGTTGTGTAGCCGATCAGAATATTCAACCGCGCGGCGGTCGATGCGCCCGCGCCGAGCAGAGTCCTCGAACCTCACCGCGGCTCAGTAGTAAACACTGTACAGGCGGCCAAGAATATTCATTCGCGCGGCGGGCGTTGCACGCACTCTGCACCCCGACTTGAACCAGCTCTGCGCCCGAATATCGCGCGGGATCTCGGATGCGTGAGAAATGAGTAGGAAATCAGAGACATGAGGCGCTGCTGCATGAACTCAGGAACAACTGCTCTTTATTAACACAGACACATGCCTTTGTAACCTCTACCATGAGCTCCACATCTGGGAACCACCCCTGCCCGCCCCCACAGGCCTCATTGGCCACAACACTTGGGGGAGTTGCCGATGTGGGACAGGAAGAACTGAATCGGCCATTTTACCTTCCTGATTCACCCGATCAGCCACGAGGCGATGGGAAATGGCGGCAACACAACAGACAGATACGTTTCACACATGAACACTGTGTTTATAAAAACCTGCTGGTATTTTGACTGTCCTTAAGGGGATAATTGTCTGTGCAAACAGTCTCTGGCTGAGGGTGATAAGCCATTCCCTCACAACGAGTATGTAATATACAATCACTTCAAAATGGAGGGCATCCCATCACTAAAAGGGGTCTTAACTCCACAGGATTGGTTGGTCAAGGTAGACCTGAAGGATGCGTACTTGACTATTCCGATAGAGACTTCGAGCAGGGAATTTCTACAGTTCATCTGGGAGGGCACTCTTTGGAGATTCAAGTCCCTCCCTCCTTTCGGTCTGTCTTCCGCCCCTTGGTGTTTCACCAAGTTAATGAGACCAGTGGCAGCGTTCCTCGGCAGGGGAGTGTGTCTGGTAATTTACCTGGACGATATTCTTCTTCTGGCGGAGGATACGAAATTATTGATAGTCCACAGTGATTGGACGGTTAATCTGTTATCCAATTTGGGTTTCCTAATAAATTTCAAAAAGTTGATTCGCACACCAACACAATCCATCGAATTTCTGGGTTTCACCGCAGATTCGGTAGAGATGTCTCTCTCTTTGCCGTCAGCCAAGGTTCGGCTGATTCACAGGGAAATCAGACGTCTATCTACACAGGAGTTTCCCCTGAGATGGTTGGCTCGCCTACTAGGGCTTCTCTCCTCAGCAATACAAGCGGTCTTTCCAGGGCCACTGTATTATCAGGCCCTTCAACGTCTGCAGGCACGATACCTGAGGAGGGGATGGCTTTATCCGGATTGCATCTCTTTGGACGACGATTCGAAGGAGGCGATGCAATGGTGGCTAAACCATTTGGAGTCATGGAACGGAAGAGCCATCATCCATCCATCTCCAGAATTAATTATAGAGCCAGACACCAGCAGATCTTG
The DNA here is from genome assembly GCA_009667805.1 of Leptobrachium leishanense. Classification (NCBI taxonomy): domain Eukaryota; kingdom Metazoa; phylum Chordata; class Amphibia; order Anura; family Megophryidae; genus Leptobrachium; species Leptobrachium leishanense. Next base: position 161,752,466 of record CM019069.1, read on the forward strand.
GTGGGGCGCGCGATGCGGTTCGCTTTCCACAGGCAGATGGGATTCGGCAGAGATAGAGTTACACATATAGTCAGGTGCAGAAATATTGGGACATGGACACAATTGTAACATCTTTGGCTCTATACACCACCACAATGGAGTTGGAATGAAACAAACACAATGTGCTTTAACTGCAGACTGTCAGCTTTAATTTGAGGGTATGTACATCCAACTCAGGTGAACGGTGTAGGACTTACAGCAGTTTGCTGTAACAAGTGGGAGGCACATCTGCACGTGCACCTTCAAGGCACCTCTTTGTACACTCTACACTCACTCTACAAAGAGGTGCCTTGAAGGGGCGAGTGAGCTTACGTTGCAATGGCCATTGAAACAAACTAAAACCTCAGTGTTTTGTTGTACATGGAAATACATAGAAACGAGCGCAGATGACACACCTTTTCTCTCCTGACTGTAAACTGTTTGGAACTCCTCGCCGGTTTGTTCCCTATTCAAAGTTTTACCGAACATTTCCAGGCGAGTTCCATTCTACTAAAGATGGACAATTTGTCCGTGGTGCGGTATATCAACCATCTGGTAGGTCCCAGGTCCAAACAGTTGGCGGCGACAGCAAAATCCTTTTGTGGCTTTTGTCTGTCTCACAGCCTATCGGTTCAGGCCCAATATATTCCAGGCCTTAGCAATGTAATGGCGGACTGGAACTCACGATATCTGAAAGATTCCAGCGATTGGAGATTAACAAACTAGCAAACACCATGGTATCCATTCCTCTGGGGTCCTTTCTCTATAGATTTATTTGCTTCACGCCTCAATGCTCTTCTACCGGAGTATTACAGTTGGAGACCAGATCCCATGGCTCTAGCTACAGATGCTCTGGTTCAGACCTGGCCTCTAGGGACTCTCGACGCTTTTCCTCCATTCGGCCTCTTTTTAACAGTGATGCGGTTAATACAATCGCAGTTAGCTACAGTTGTGCTCATAACACCACTCTGGAGGTCTCCACCATGGTTCCCACGGCTTCTGGTACTGTCTGTAGACGTTCCCATGTTGTTTCGGGTCTCCTCCTCCTCTCTGAGGGACCCAAAGGGAACACTGCAGAATCTCATGAGTCCCCACTCAATGTGGTTAATAGCGTGGAAAGTGTCAGGGATCACTTGCCTTCCTTCGATGTTTCGGAGGCAACTGCCTCCTTATTGTCAAGCTCATGGGTGCCATCTACTAGGAGATACAGATCAGCATGGAATGCATGGGTTTCTTGGTGTGTGGAACGACAGGTTAATCCCGTATCAGCTCCTTTGAGTAATTTGTTGAATTTTTTCACTTGTTTATTTGAAGATGGGAAAGCATATCGCACAATTAATAACTTCAGGTCAGCGATATCTGCATCACATCAAGGTTTTAACGGGTTCCTGCAGGAAAACATCCGATTGTATGTAGATTGTTAAAGGGTATACGGTGTAAGAGACCTCCTCGTCCTCGTTATTCTAACACCTGGGATGTTAATGTTGGGTTTAGTCTGTTGGACAGGTGACCTGATAATGAAGTTTTATCCATTAAACAAATTTCAGCTAAATTAACCATTTTACTTTGCTTGATCTCCTGCAAAAGAGTCTCAGACGTTCGGGCCTTGGATTTAGGGGGTAGATGTTTCTCCCCCACAGGAGTGAAATTTCTGATTTCTAATAGGACAAAAACTTCATTGTCAGAGGTTTTCTATCCAGCTTTTCCACAGCGTCCTAGTTTGTGCCCGTTGCGTTGTTTAAAGGAATACGAAAGAGTCACTGCCCCTAACAGGTCTCTTCAATCTCTACGATTATTTATCTCCTTACGTAAACCATATAAACCTGTAACTTCCACCACACTCGCTAGGTGGGTTAAATGGATCATGTCGGAGGCTGGTGTGGACGTCTCCGTGTTCGGAGCTCATTCTTCCCAGAGTGCTTCTGCGTCCGGAGCTTTTTCCCGTGGATGTCGCCTTGAGGACATCTTAAAACAGCAGACTGGTCCAGAGAATCCACCTTTAGGGAGTTTTATGTTAAACCAGTGTCTCACATGTTACATTCATTAGTTACTTAAGCTTTGAACTAACATAATATGAGCCTCCGTGTCTTGTGGGATAATTCCCAGATTCCCCTATTATCATGACGGGGAATCATAATTATAATAAAGACACGGAGGCGAGTATTATCCCGCCCTAATCTTTGTTAGAGGTTAAATCTAAGTATCGCGGTGGTTATTATGGGTCGTTTGATACCTTTTGAATAAGCTCTTGGTGACCTTTAATACGTTGTTTTTTCTCTGGCAGCTTGAGCTACAAGTTGGAGTCTACGTCGAAGGTTTTAACTTCCTGTTGGAGTTTGTTAAAGGATGATTATTCTTCCATTGTTTCCATTTCCTTGAAGAAGATGTAGACCCGTCGTGCATCAAGAAAAGGGGATGAGCCAAGGGTTACCAGGACGATTTATGGAGCGGTCTACCGGACGATTGGACAGCAGGGAGCTGGACTGTACCATTACCTGCTATTGTTCTATGTATTGTTAAACTGTATTTTTCTCTCTAAATACTTTTGTTGTTGTATTTGAGAGATTGTTCTTTGCTGCCATCGGTTTAAGTAAAGAAAAGATAGCATAATACTCGCCTCCGTGTCTTTATTATAATTATGATTCCCCGTCATGATAATAGGGGAATCTGGGAATCCTCATTACACCAAAAATAACGAAGAGAAAAAATATAGAAAGGACCTTGAACCATAACTAAGTGCCGCAGCAGTACAATGTTATTCTGCATTATTGCTGTTGACAAACTGTTACAAACAGATGGTCCAACAGTCGAAAGAAAAAAACATTAAAAAGCAGCCAAGGGGAGAAAAATACCCATTGGTAATGGTCAGGAAAACACCAACGCACCACTTGCAAAGAAACAAAAGCCGTAAGCCAAAAGAGAATCCCCGGGAAGGGAGGGAAAATATTTGCCTCCTGTCGCTAATAAAATTTAGATTACATAGTCACCAAGGCTAGTATCTCCAATCTTACTCCAAGACAGGAGGCAAATATTTTGCCATTTTTAAGCTGAAATAGCAAAAAAGAAGCAGCATGAGAAGCAGGGCAACAGTAAAAAGTGTGAAAAGGTAGTGACCCTGGACAAGTCTGCGACGTCCAAGATATCAGAAAGAGAGGGCCCAGCAACCGCCACCCGAGAAGCCGCCACTACACGGACCAAATGTGCCCCAAACGAAGAATACCAGCCAAAGACAGAATCCACCTCACCCACCGAGCTATAGAAGCAAAAGAGACTGGAGCTTGAGGACAAAGTAAAGGATTTATTTAGCAGACTGAGGTTGAACAAAAGTCACAGCAAGGTATTGACGAACACTCCAAGCAACACATAAAACAAGTCTGATATGAAAAATACAGATAGGAAACCTGTGAAGAAAAATCTTTAGTCCTATGAAAAAACTGCAAATATAAACCCGGTAGGAAAAAAAGAAATGGCATCCACACCAAACGCACGAATATCAGAGATCCCAAACATAACAGTAAAGCAAGTTTCGCCGAGAGTTGCTTCTGAGACAGACTCATCATCCCTAAACCCCGCGATACCTTGGAGCTGGGGGACTAGAAACGCGAGCACCCCGCAGCAAGCGACAAACTTCCAGAAGTTGCCCCACCAGGACACCCCAAACCAGATGGTGGGAAGCAGAAATAGCCGCGCGAAACAGGTTAAGCATACGATACGATAAAATTTCCCTGCTTCACCCAAAGAAGACAAATTCCCAGATTCCCCTATTAACATGACGGGGAATCATAATTATAATAAAGACATGGAGGCGAGTATTATACTATCTTTTCTTTACTTAGCAGCAAAGAAAATCTCACACAACAAAAGTATTTAGAGAGAAAAATACAGTTTAACAATACATATAACAATAGCAGGTAATGGTACAGTCCAGCTCCCTGCTGTGCAATCGTCCGGTAGACCGCTCCATAAATCGTCCTGGTAACCCTTGGCTCCTCCTCTTTTCTTGATGCAAGACAGGCTAACATCTTCAACGAAATCGAAACAATGGAAGAATAATCGTCCTTTGACAAACTCCAACAGGAAGTTAAAACCTTCAACGTAGACTCCAACTTGAAGCTCAAGCAAGGAAGAATATTCATCCTTCAATGAAAAACTCCAACACGAAGCTCCAGCCTTCAACGGAAACTCTAACATGAAGCTCAAGCTCTTCAACGAACAGAACGGAAGAACTCTTCCTCATCCAATGAAAGCTTCGACATGAAGTTTAGGCTGTCGGAAAATAAATGTATTAAAGATCACCAAGAGGTTATATTAAGAAGGTTTGAAAAAATCCGTAATGACTACTGAAACATCAAAACCTAATAACCAAATAAAAAGGGTGGGAATAACCCAATTATCGGGTGGGATAATACTCGCCTCTGTGTCTTTATTATAATTATGATTCTCCGTCATGATAATAGGGGAATCTGGGAATTATCCCACAAGACACGGAGGCTCATATTATGCGAGTTCAAAGACTAGTTAACTAGTGATATTGACATGTGACACACTGGATTAAAATAACACTTCCTAAAGGTGGATTCTCTGGACCAGTCTGCTGTTTTAAGATGTCTACAAGACGACCTCCACGGACGAAAAAACCTCGGACGCAGAAGCACTCCGGGATGAATGAGCTCCGAACACGGAGAAGACTACACCAGCTCCTGACATGAACCATTTAGGCTAGGGTCAGACTGAGGCAGTGCGAACGCGCGTTCTGGCGCACATAATCACGGCCGCACTAGCAGCAGATGCCGGGCAATGACAGCCAATATACGAAGTACGGTCGCACAAAAGTCCGGCCGCGCAACGCAAGTGGAAAATGAACGCATTTTTTCGAGAACGTTAAACCGCTGGTACTGACGTACAGAGTGCGCTGCGGCCGCATAGCAGCGTGTGTGCGTGATTAGGAGACGTCAGACGCTGCTAGTGTGCGGCCAACATAACGTTCAAACAGCCGGATTTCCCTAGACTTCTTTTCACCCCATCGTCATGAAATACGTCCAGAATTGCGCATCGTCTGACCACTTAAGCGTATTCCGTGAAAAAATGCGTGCACACGCATCGACGTACATTTTGACGGTGGCCGCAGAAAATGCGCTCATCTGTCCCTAGCCTTAATCCACCCAGCGAGTGTGGTGGAAGTTACAGAATTGTATGGTTTGCGTAAGGATATGAATAACCGTTGGGATTGGAGTGACCTGTTAGGGGCAGAAACTCTTCCATATTCTTTAAAACTTATTACTGGGTAAAGGACAGGACGCTGTGACAAACTGGATAGAAGACCTCTGACAATGAAGTCTTTGTCCTATAGGAAAATTGAACATTTCTCCCCGTGTCGGGTAAAACTTCTTCCCGTTAAGTTTAGGTCTCGAACGTGTGAGACTCTATTGCAGGAAATCAAGCAAAGTAAAATGGCCAATTTCACAGAAATCAGTTTAACCCTTTCGCTGCTGAGGCTTTTCCCGCCCCTGTGCTGAGCTCATTTTAACCGGTTTTGCTCATCATGTTTAACCGCGTTTTGAAGCTTATTTTAGTATATGACCCAGACATATTATATATCGTTCTTTCCGTCAGACTCGGCAGATTCATAATATGTCATTATTATATGTATACGTCATGTCCTGTCTGTATATTATAACAAAAAATGCAATAAAATATGATTTTTCAATAATTTACAACGTGTAAAGTGTTTTTTTTCACATTTTAAAATGCGAGCAATTGCGGTTATATTTTGTATGGGGTGCGCTTGTACAAAAATTAGAGATGGGGTCTCGTTATATTTTTTTTTGGGGGAAAATTACACGATTTTTAACAAACGCACCGCATACAAAAATCGTTAGTGCAGCATCATTGTTCACATTATAATTGAAATGGGAACAATATTGCTGCATTAACAAACCAAAAAAAAGAAAATAAACTTGTTAATTTTTTTTTTTAAATATTTTTTTTTTAAAAACTTTTTCCACAGTTGTGTTTGGTATCGTTGGAACGGCCATGCTCTGGCCAATCCAACAACACCAAACTTTAACCCCTAGCTGCCACGGATCAGGAGATAGGGGGTTGATTGGAACGTATGAAAATATACGACATGATTATATGCTGATGCCTTAAGTGAACTTTGCTCTAATTAGCATTCTATGACCAAGCTGACAGTTTAGAAACGCATCTCACCTAAGAATCTGCAGGCTTGTGTAAATGTGTTAAAGCACACCCAAGATAAGGGCGGAGGTTAGGAAAATAGGGAGTAAAAAAGTCCAGAAGAAAACAGATGTTAATTCCTGTTAAATAATGAAACGTTAGGAAAACTTGTGAAACTGCAAATTATGTTTATCTTTGTATTACTCTGTATTGTAACTTTTAATATGCTGCTGTATGCATTTTAGTACGTGTTACTTCTCTCTGATAGGATATTGAAACGTCATGTAATGTATATAAACACATGTAACCAAACATACAATGGAGAACGAAGCGAAGGAAAACTTTGTGTCTTGTCATAATTTCCAGTTACTTCCTTCTCACTGGTCGACCAGGAGTTATTTTGTTACGGAGAGATAGTTTAGTTAGAGAATAGAAGATTACGGACACACATCAAGCGGAGGCAGAATTTTCCAGCTATCACAGAGTGTGTGGACTGTGTATATCTAGTGTATCAAATGAATATATATATATATAATGATAATAAAGTACAGTGAAACTGCAAAACAATTTTAATCTTGATTTTGCTGCTAATACTCATCTTAGCGAGCAGCAAAGAAAAGAGGATTTAGGGTTACCAGGACGATTTATGGAGCGGTCTACCGGACGATTGGACAGCAGGGAGCTGGACTGTACCATTACCTGCTATTGTTATATATATTGTTAAACTGTATTTTTCTCTCTAAATACTTTTGTTGCTGTATTTGAGAGATTGTTCTTTGCTGCTATCGGGTTAAGTAAAGAAAAGATAGCATAATACTCGCCTCCGTGTCTTGTGGGATAATTCAGAATTCACAACAGATTTCGGCTGAATTTTTCCCCTGTATATGGAGAAGGACACATTCATATTTTTTTTAGATATCACAGCTTTCTCTGTTGGCCGTAAAATACATTCTAAATGGTTTTTTTAAAGCATCCAATGGTAATGGATATGTGCATCATGACAGTTGCCATCATCCGAACTGGCTAAAATCTATTCCGAAGAGCCAGTTCATTAGGTTGCGCAGAAATTGCACTAGAGATCTGGATTATTTTGAAGAAGCCGAATACATCAAGAACAAACGGATTCAGAAACCGTTTCCTGCAGACCAGTTGGATAGGACAATCGAACTGGAGGGCAGGATTGATAGGAAACTGGAAGACCCAAGGAAGGGCAAGATTCATTCGGCTATTCTTTTCTAACTAATTTTAACTCGCAGTACAATCAGAAAGGGAAGATTGTACAAAAGCATTGGCCCATACTTCGCCAGGATCCAGCGTTGGGCAAGTATTTGCCCGACAGACCTTCACTTGTTTTCAGGAAAGCCACCTATTTGAAGAACCAATTGGCCCCAAGTGTACCATACCATCCGGTGAAAGATCATCAATTGGGAAAGGGTTTTAGGAGCTGTGGAGGGTGTAAGGCGTGCAGGTTCACTCCCCCGGTTATTGCTCAAAGTCGGGTAACATGCAGCCCTTGTGGCAAATAGTATGTGGGACGCACAATTAGGAAATTAAAGTGTCGTATTTTGGAGCACATGAACAACATACGAAAGAGTATTCAAACTCATTCTGTTCCAGTCCACTGTAATTCATGCCCTATTTTTCATCCTAAGAAACTATCATTTATGGGCATAGAGGCAGTACTGGCGGACTGGCGGACTGGCGAGGAGGTGACAGGACTCTACGACTATCCACAAGGGAAACCATCTGGATATATACATTGCGTACCTTACAACCACAGGGATTAAATGTCGATATAGATCCGGCTTGTTTTTTTTAAATAAAATCAATTCGAGTTGCAATAAAAGAAAATCACGTAGTCAGTGAGAGGTTATATTTATAGACACGGTTTGCTAATCTGGGTGTATTTATGGAGGTTTCATTGAAGGTTTGGTAAGATTTTTTTAGAAATAAATTGAAATATGGCAGATTGTCGGCTTCTGTCAGGGTTGGGGATGGTACCGGGGTGGCACCAGGGGTGAGGAGAGTATGAGCCCAGCGTGCAGTGGTTTGCACAAAATAAACAGAGGATAAGGGTAGAGGAGGGTGGATGAATATGAGAACTGACCAGGTTGATTGCAGAAGGATGATGGAAATGATGGTTGTAGTAGCAGATCAGCAACGGTGTTTACTCTTTGTGAGCAAAAGCTGTAATGAACCAGCAGTGAGTGTGTGCGGGGCTGAGCCCTTTATTTCGTGTGTCACGTGTTTGTGTTTAACTTTTGCACTGCTGGATGCTGGCTGCAGGGCAGGAACAGGATGGAAGTGAACCACCAGGGGGGGGGGGTTTCAGGATGGTGGTAGCCATGACAGCTTCTGAGGTTTTTAAACATATTATTTAAGCATACTAACTAGTGATCCATTGATCAAGTATACATTTTTATGTAGGTTTATGGGTTTTTTCGCATTGCAATCAATCGATATGCGGGGAGGCTCTATGGAAGTACTAACCCCTTCTCATCATGGCGCCGAGGACATGTCTCGTTGAATTGCCCTTACTCGAGCGGGGCTCCATCTGTGGGCGCGTTCCGGTGAAGATTGTGGAAAGGAAGGGACATCATCTCTGCACGCCGGAACGAAGAGCCACACGCTGTTGTGAACGGACGAGGAAGACTGGCGCACGCGCGTGAGGGGATTCAACATGGCGGCCACTGCAGGTGGAGACAATCGGACGCCAGATCGGGCCAATTGGCACATTAAGATGGACTATAAAAGGCCCTGGATTGGGGGAAGTTGATAATATTCATTAATATTTGTTTGTTCGCTCCTGAGGAAGTCCCGTTTGGGAAGAAACCCGTTGAGCTGGACGTTTTTAACCCATTCCTTCCCAGTGTTGCTGTTCTGTCTACTCTGTAGAGTAAGTAAATAAATGGTTTATAGGTTTATTATGTGATTAGTATTTTGTGTTCTGGTTTTCTACTGATTTATGTAGATCTGCTAAGTTTTAACCTTTTTTTCTTTACTTGCTCATGGTTTACTTTTTACATAATCAAAAGCACTCGGCGTCCATGTGCCGCCTGACGCAGAAACCTCCGGCAGGATCTTATCTTTTAAAAGGAACAAATTCCAGGCGCAGAAATGATTAACAGTGAAGTAATCGCATGACACATAATATCGAAGAGAGGAGCGACAGACGAATGGGGAATTTACCTGTGAATCTGCTCATCACAGAGTCCACGTGGATTGCAAACACCGACTTCAGGAGGCTCTGCGGGATACTGCAAAACAAACATACATGAAAAGCACAGAGCTGCAAAGGACACCACGCTCGTGCCAAGGGAAGCCTGATGCCTGTAATGCGTGTGCCGCACGAGCCCGGGCCCTGAGCCGCAAAGGACACCACGCTCATGCCAAGGGAAGCCCGATGCCTGTAATGCGTGTGCCGCACGAGCCCGGGCCCTGAGCCGCAAAGGACACCACGCTCGTGCCAAGGGAAGCCTGATGCCTGTAATGCGTGTGCCGCACGAGCCCGGGCCCTGAGCTGCAAAGGACACCACGCTTGTGCCAAGGGAAGCCTGATGCCCGTAATGCGTGTGCCGCACGAGCCCTGAGCTGCAAAGGACACCACGCTCGTGCCAAGGGAAGCCTAATGCCCGTAATGCGTGTGCCGCACGAGCCCGGGCCCTGAGCTGCAAAGGACACCACGCTCGTGCCAAGGGAAGTCCGATGCCCGTAATGCGTGTGCCGCACGAGCCCGGGCCCTGAGCTGCAAAGGACACCACGCTCGTGCCAAGGGAAGCCTGATGCCTGTAATGCGTGTGCCACACGAGCCCGGGCCCTGAGCCGCAAAGGACACCACGCTCGTGCCAAGGGAAGCCGGATGCCTGTAATGCGTGTGCCGCACGAGCCCGGGCCCTGAGCTGCAAAGGACACCACGCTTGTGCCAAGGGAAGCCTGATGCCCGTAATGCGTGTGCCGCACGAGCCCTGAGCTGCAAAGGACACCACGCTCGTGCCAAGGGAAGCCTAATGCCCGTAATGCGTGTGCCGCACGAGCCCGGGCCCTGAGCTGCAAAGGACACCACGCTCGTGCCAAGGGAAGTCCGATGCCCGTAATGCGTGTGCCGCACGAGCCCGGGCCCTGAGCTGCAAAGGACACCACGCTCGTGCCAAGGGAAGCCTGATGCCTGTAATGCGTGTGCCACACGAGCCCGGCCCTGAGCCGCAAAGGACACCACGCTCGTGCCAAGGGAAGCCGGATGCCTGTAATGCGTGTGCGGCACGAGCCCGGGCCCTGAGCCGCAAAGGACACCAAGCTCGTGCCAAGAGAAGCCTGATGCCTGTGCCGCACCAGCCCGGGCCCTGAGCCGCAAAAGACACCAAGCTCGTGCCAAGGGAAGCCTGATGCCCATAATGCGTGTGCCGCACGAGCCCGGGCCCTGAGCCGCAAAGGACACCACGATCGTGCCAAGGGAAGCCTGATGCCTGTAATGCGTGTGCCGCACGAGCCCGGGCCCTGAGCTGCAAAGGACACCACGCTCGTGCCAAGGGAAGCCTGATGCCTGTAATGCATGTGCCACACGAGCCCGGGCCCTGAGCCGCAAAGGACACCACGCTCGTGCCAAGGGAAGCCGGATGCCTGTAATGCGTGTGCGGCACGAGCCCGGGCCCTGAGCCGCAAAGGACACCAAGCTCGTGCCAAGGGAAGCCTGATGCCTGTGCCGCACCAGCCCGGGCCCTGAGCCGCAAAAGACACCAAGCTCGTGCCAAGGGAAGCCTGATGCCCATAATGCGTGTGCCGCACGAGCCCGGGCCCTGAGCCGCAAAGGACACCACGCTCGTGCCAAGGGAAGCCTGATGCCCGTAATGCGTGTGCCGCAAAGTCCAGGCCCTGAGCCGCAAAGGACACCACGCTCGTGCCAAGGGAAGCCTAGTGCCTTTAATGTGTGCCACACGAGCCCTGAGCTGCAAAGGACACCACGCTCGTGCCAAGGGAAGCCTGATGCCCGTAATGCGTGTGCCGCACGAGCCCGGACCCTGAGCCGCAAAAAGGACACCACGCTCATGCCAAGGGAAGCCTGATGCCCGTAATGCGTGTGCTGCACGAGCCTGAGCTGCAAGGGACACCACGCTCGTGCCAAGGGAAGCCTGATGCCCGTAATGCGTGTGCCACACGAGTCCAGGCCCTGAGCCACAGGTGTTCCACACGACTGCACTGAAACAGCAGGCTTGGGACAAAGGGGTAAAAAGGAGACGACGGCGGCACAGATTGTCACTTTATTTACCTGTGGAGGAAGAGTGAGCTGCAGAGTGAATCGGACATACTGACGTTCTGCATCGTGCGCAGTTGCTGGATGAAGAGTGATGCTGAGTACCAACCTAAGCAGATAAAGATAATACTCACTGAACAGAGCCTGGCGAGGGCCCCCCAAATCCACGTACAGTCCCCCCGCTGAACACTAAGATAACCTGCATGATCCAGCTCGGGGGTCTCACCTCTCTCCATGGGATATTCTGAGCTCATCCAGATAAATGGATTCCAAGACCTGCAGCTCCTGGAAGAGGCTCCTGAAATGAATGACAAAGGTTTGGTTTGTGAGGACGGCGATGTGTGGCAGCTTTTCATCTGATCCTAGGAGATGAGTAACTACATGTCCCAGAAGACCCAGCACACCATATATTCAAAGCATCTCTGTCATGAGTAAAATCCCTCCCTCTATGCGGCTCCTACATGATGCAAAATATTCAATACCTTACGATGGGAAGGAGATAACAAGCCGAGCAATACTGTGCAATATCACGGCAATACTGTGCAACAACGCGGCAATACTGTGCAACAACGCGGCAATACTGTGCAACAATGCGGCAATACTGTGCAACAATGCGGCAATACTGTGCAACAACGCGGTAATACTGTGCAACAATGCGGCAATACTGTGCAACAACGCGGCAATACTGTGCAACAATGCGGCAATACTGTGCAACAACGCGGCAATACTGTGCAACAAGTGGCAATACTGTGCAACAAGTGGCAATACTGTGCAACAACGCGGCAATACTGTGCAACAACGCGGCAATACTGTGCAACAACGCGGCAATACTGTGCAACAACGCGGCAATACTGTGCAACAACGCGGCAATACTGTGTAACAACGCGGCAATACTGTGCAACAACGCGGCAATACTGTGCAACAACGCGGCAATACTGTGCAATAACGAGGCAATACTGTGTAATACTGTGCAACAACGCGGCAATACTGTGCAACAACGCGGCAATACTGTGCAACAACGCGGCAATACTGTGCAACAACGCGGCAATACTGTGTAATACTGTGCAACATCACGGCAATACTGTGCAACATCGCGGCAATACTGTGCAACATAGCGGCAATACTGTGCAATAACGAGGCAATACTGTGCAATAACGCGACAATACTGTGCAACAACGCGACAATACTGTGCAACAACGCGGCAATACTGTGCAACAACGCGGCAATACTGTGCAATAACGAGGCAATACTGTGTAATACTGTGCAACAACGCGGCAATACTGTGCAACAACGCGGCAATACTGTGCAACAACGCGGCAATACTGTGCAACAACGCGGCAATACTGTGTAATACTGTGCAACATCACGGCAATACTGTGCAACATCGCGGCAATACTGTGCAACATAGCGGCAATACTGTGCAATAACGAGGCAATACTGTGCAATAACGCGACAATACTGTGCAACAACGCGACAATACTGTGCACAACGCGGCAATACTGTGCAACAACGCGGCAATACTGTGCAATAACGAGGCAATACTGTTAATACTGGCAACAACGCGTCAATACTGTGCAACAACGCGGCAATACTGTGCAACAACGCGGCAATACTGTGCAACAACGCGGCAATACTGTGTAATACTGTGCAACATCACGGCAATACTGTGCAACATCGCGGCAATACTGTGCAACATAGCGGCAATACTGTGGCAACATAGCGGCAATACTGTGCAACATAGCGGCAATACTGTGCAATAACGAGGCAATACTGTGCAATAACTAGGCAATACTGTGCAATAACGCGACAATACTGTGCAACAACGCGGCAATACTGTGCAACAACGCGGCAATACTGTGGCAACAACGCGGCAATACTGTGCAACACGGGCAAACTGTGCAACAACGCGGCAATACTGTGCAACAACGCGGCAATACTGTGCAACAACGCGGCAATACTGTGCAACAACGCGGCAATACTGTGCAACCGCGGCAATACTGTGCAACAACGCGGCAATACTGTGCAACAACGCGGCAATACTGTGGCAACAAGCGGCAATATGTGTAACAACGGCAATACTGTGTAATACTGTGCAACATCGCGGCAATACTGTGCAACAACGCGTCAATACTGTGCAACAACGCGGCAATACTGTGCAACAACGCGGCAATACTGTGCAACAACGCGGCAATACTGTGCAACAACGCGGCAATACTGTGCAACAACGCGGCAATACTGTGCAACAACGCGGCAATACTGTGCAACAACGCGGCAATACTGTGTAATACTGTGCAACATCGCGGCAATACTGTGCAACAACGCGTCAATACTGTGCAACAACGCGGCAATACTGTGTAATACTGTGCAACATCACGGCAATACTGTGCAACATAGCGGCAATACTGTGCAATAACGAGGCAATACTGTGCAATAACGCGACAATACTGTGTAATACTGTGCAACATCACGGCAATACTGTGCAACATAGCGGCAATACTGTGCAATACTGTGCAATAACGCGACAATACTGTGTAATACTGTGCAACATCACGGCAATACTGTGCAACAACGCGGCAATACTGTGCAATAACGAGGCAATACTGTGCAATAACGAGGCAATACTGTGCAATAACGAGGCAATACTGTGCAATACTGTGTAATACTGTACAACATCGCGGCAATACTGTGCAACAACGCGGCAATACTGTGCAACAACATGGCAATACTGTGCAACAACACGGCAATACTGTGCAACAACGCGGCAATACTGTGCAACAACACGGCAACACTGTGCAACAACACGGCAAAACTGTGCAATAACGCGACAATACTGTGTAATACTGTGCAACATCACAGCAATACTGTGCAACAACGCGGCAATACTGTGCAATACTGTGCAACATCGCGGCAATAGTGTGCAACAACGTGGCAATACTGTGCAACATCGTGGCAATACTGTGCAACAACGCGGCAATACTGTGCAACAACGCGGCAATACTGTGCAACATCGCGGCAATACTGTGCAATAACGAGGCAATAGTGTGCAACAACGCGGCAATACTGTGCAACATCGTGGCAATACTGTGCAACAACGCGGCAATACTGTGCAACAACGCGGCAATACTGTGCAACATCGCGGCAATACTGTGCAATAACGCGGCAATACTGTGCAACAACGCGGCAATACTGTGCAACAACGCGGCAATACTGTGCAACAACGCGGCAATACTGTGCAACAACGCGGCAATACTGTGCAACAACGCGGCAATACTGTGCAATAACGCGACAATACTGTGCAATAACGAGGCAATACTGTGCAATAACGCGACAATACTGTGTAATACTGTGCAACATCACGGCAATACTGTGCAACATAGCGGCAATACTGTGCAATAACGAGGCAATACTGTGCAATAACGCGACAATACTGTGTAATACTGTGCAACATCACGGCAATACTGTGCAACAACGCGGCAATACTGTGCAACAACGAGGCAATACTGTGCAATAACGAGGCAATACTGTGCAATAACGAGGCAATACTGTGCAATACTGTGCAACATCGCGGCAATACTGTGCCACAATGCGGCAATACTGTGCAACAACACGGCAATACTGTGCAACAACACGGCAATACTGTGCAACAACACGGCAATACTGTGCAACAACACGGCAATACTGTGCAACAACACGGCAATACTGTGCAACATCGCGGCAATACTGTGCAATAACGCGACAATACTGTGCAACAACACGGCAATACTGTGCAACAACACGGCAATACTGTGCAACAACACGGCAATACTGTGCAACAACACGGCAATACTGTGCAACATCGCGGCAATACTGTGCCACAACGCGGCAATACTGTGCAACAACACGGCAATACTGTGCAACAACACGGCAATACTGTGCAACAACACGGCAATACTGTGCAACAACACGGCAATACTGTGCAACATCGCGGCAATACTGTGCAATAACGCGACAATACTGTGCAACAACGCGGCAATACTGTGCAACAACACGGCAATACTGTGCAACAACACGGCAATACTGTGCAATAACGCGACAATACTGTGTAATACTGTGCAACACCACAGCAATACTGTGCAACAACGCGGCAATACTGTGCAATACTGTGCAACATCGCGGCAATAGTGTGCAACAACGCGGCAATACTGTGCAATCGTGGCAATACTGTGCAACATCGTGGCAATACTGTGCAACAACGCGGCAATACTGTGCAACAACGCGGCAATACTGTGCAACAACGCGGCAATACTGTGCAACAACGCGGCAATACTGTGCAACAACGCGGCAATACTGTGCAACATCGCGGCAATACTGTGCAATAACGAGGCAATACTGTGTAATACTGTGCAACATCGCGGCAATAGTGTGCAACAACGCGGCAATACTGTGCAACATCGTGGCAATACTGTGCAACAACGCGGCAATACTGTGCAACATCGCGGCAATACTGTGCAATAACCCGACAATACTGTGCAACAACGCGACAATACTGTGCAACAACGCGGCAATACTGTGCAATAACGAGGCAATACTGCGTAATACTGTGCAACATCGTGGCAATACTGTGCAACATCGCGGCAATACTGTGCAACAACCGCGGCAATACTGTGCAACAACGCGGCAATACTGTGCAACAACGCGGCAATACTGTGCAACAACGCGGCAATACTGTGCAACAACGCGGCAATACTGTGCAACAACGCGGCAATACTGTGCAACAACGCGGCAATACTGTGCAACAACGCGGCAATACTGTGCAACATCGCGGCAATACTGTGCAATAACCCGACAATACTGTGCAACAACGCGACAATACTGTGCAACAACGCGGCAACACTGTGCAACAACGCGGCAATACTGTGCAACAACGCGGCAATACTGTGCAACATCGCGGCAATACTGTGCAACATCGCGGCAATACTGTGCAACAACGCGGCAATACTGTGCAACAACGCGGCAATACTGTGCAACAACGCGGCAATACTGTGCAACAACGCGGCAATACTGTGCAACAATGCGGCAATACTGTGCAACATTGCGGCAATACTGTGCAACATCGTGCAAGAACGCGGCAATACTGTGCAACAACGCGGCAATACTCGGCAAGACCGTGCAACAACGCGGCAATACTGTGCAATAACGAGGCAATACTGTGTAATACTGTGCAACATCGCGGCAATACTGTGCAACAACGCGGCAATACTGTGCAACAACGCGGCAATACTGTGCAACAACACGGCAATACTGTGCAATAACGCGACAATACTGTGCAACAACACGGCAATACTGTGCAACATCACAGCAATACTGTGCAACAACGCGGCAATACTGTGCAATACTGTGCAACATCGCGGCAATAGTGTGCAACAACGCGGCAATACTGTGCAACATCGTGGCAATACTGTGCAACATCGTGGCAATACTGTGCAACAACGCGGCAAAACTGTGCAACAACGCGGCAATACTGTGCCACACACGCGGCAATACTGTGCAACAACACGGCAATACTGTGCAACAACACGGCAATACTGTGCAACAACACGGCAATACTGTGCAACAACGCGGCATACTGTGCAACAACACGGCAATACTGTGCAACATCGCGGCAATACTGTGCAATAACGCGACAATACTGTGCAACAACGCGGCAATACTGTGCAACAACACGGCAATACTGTGCAATAACGCGACAATACTGTGTAATACTGTGCAACATCACAGCAATACTGTGCAACAACGCGGCAATACTGTGCAATACTGTGCAACATCGCGGCAATAGTGTGCAACAACGCGCAATACTGTGCAACATCGTGGCAATACTGTGCAACAACGCGGCAATACTGTGCAACAACGCGGCAATACTGTGCAACAACGCGGCAATACTGCGCAACATCGCGGCAATACTGTGCAACAACGCGGCAATACTGTGCAACAACGCGGCAATACTGTGCAACATCGCGGCAATACTGTGCAATAACCCGACAATACTGTGCAACAACGCGACAATACTGTGCAACAACGCGGCAACACTGTGCAACAACGCGGCAATACTGTGCAACAACGCGGCAATACTGTGCAACATCGCGGCAATACTGTGCAACATCGCGGCAATACTGTGCAACAACGCGGCAATACTGTGCAACAACGCGGCAATACTGTGCAACAACGCGGCAATACTGTGCAACAACGCGGCAATACTGTGCAACAATGCGGCAATACTGTGCAACAATGCGGCAATACTGTGCAACAACGCGGCAATACTGTGCAACAACGCGGCAATACTGTGCAACAACGCGGCAATACTGTGCAATAACGAGGCAATACTGTGTAATACTGTGCAACATCGCGGCAATACTGTGCAACAACGCGGCAATACTGTGCAACAACGCGGCAATACTGTGCAACAACACGGCAATACTGTGCAATAACGCGACAATACTGTGCAACAACACGGCAATACTGTGCAACAACACGGCAATACTGTGCAATAACGCGACAATACTGTGTAATACTGTGCAACATCACAGCAATACTGTGCAACAACACGGCAATACTGTGCAACAACACGGCAATACTGTGCAACATCGCGGCAATACTGTGCAATAACGCGACAATACTGTGCAACAACGCGGCAATACTGTGCAACAACACGGCAATACTGTGCAACAACACGGCAATACTGTGCAATAACGCGACAATACTGTGTAATACTGTGCAACATCACAGCAATACTGTGCAACAACGCGGCAATACTGTGCAATACTGTGCAACATCGCGGCAATAGTGTGCAACAACGCGGCAATACTGTGCAACATCGTGGCAATACTGTGCAACATCGTGGCAATACTGTGCAACAACGCGGCAATACTGTGCAACAACGCGGCAATACTGTGCCACAACGCGGCAATACTGTGCAACAACACGGCAATACTGTGCAACAACACGGCAATACTGTGCAACAACACGGCAATACTGTGCAACAACACGGCAATACTGTGCAACAACACGGCAATACTGTGCAACATCGCGGCAATACTGTGCAATAACGCGACAATACTGTGCAACAACGCGGCAATACTGTGCAACAACACGGCAATACTGTGCAATAACGCGACAATACTGTGTAATACTGTGCAACATCACAGCAATACTGTGCAACAACGCGGCAATACTGTGCAATACTGTGCAACATCGCGGCAATAGTGTGCAACAACGCGGCAATACTGTGCAACATCGTGGCAATACTGTGCAACAACGCGGCAATACTGTGCAACAACGCGGCAATACTGTGCAACAACGCGGCAATACTGCGCAACATCGCGGCAATACTGTGCAACAACGCGGCAATACTGTGCAACAACGCGGCAATACTGCGCAACAACGCGGCAATACTGCGCAACAACGCGGCAATACTGCGCAACATCGCGGCAATACTGCGCAACATCGCGGCAATACTGCGCAACATCGCGGCAATACTGCGCAACATCGCGGCAATACTGCGGAACAACGCGGCAATACTGCGGAACAACGCGGCAATACTGTGCAACAACGCGGCAATACTGTGCAACAACGCGGCAATACTGTGCAACAACGCGGCAATACTGTGCAACAACGCGGCAAAACTGTGCAACAACGCGGCAATACTGTGCAACAACGCGACAATACTGTGCAACATCCCGGCAATAATGTGCAACAACACGGCAATAATGTGCAACAACACGGCAATAATGTGCAACAACATGGCAATACTGTGCAATAATGCGGCAATAATGTACAACAACACGGCAATACTGTGCAATAACGCGGCAATACTGTGCAACAACGCGGCAATACTGTGCAACAACGCGGCAATACTGTGCAGTAACGCGGCAATACTGTGCAACAACGCGACAATACTGTGCAACATCCCGGCAATAATGTGCAACAACACGGCAATAATGTGCAACAACATGGCAATACTGTGCAACAATGCGGCAATAATGTGCAACAACACGGCAATACTGTGCAATAACGCGGCAATACTGTGCAACAACGCGGCAATTCGTCTATTCAGAAAGTTGGCGATTCACCAAATACAGGCAAATTGACGGTGAAATACGGTGCGGTTCGTCGATCTTTGGTGGCAGAGAAAATGTCCCATATAGAGGAGGGTTAATCTATTCACAGACGCCGAACTGCACGAAACGTCCTGATTCCCAGGGATTCAGTTCCACAGGTTTAATCAGGAGAATCCCAGAGGATCCAATGGAAAAATATTAACATGGGTTTAATTGTTTTGGGGGGGGGGGCTTCAAGATGCATGGCGTACTGGTAAGCCATGCTGTCTTCAATTGGCCATCTCCACCCCTCGCCGCAGCCAGCGGGTGCCACGCACTGCTGAGAGACAGCCTGAACTCAGGCCGACTCCCTGCAGCCAATGACGCATGTTAGCTGTGTGGGCTCATGAGGTCCGCAGCAGCACCTGGCGACTGGGCAGACTAGTACACCCCAGCCGGCATTAACCACCCCCCGGCGGGCTCCATCCACCCATTGTTAAGGGGTTAAAGAACAGCAGCATCCCACCCCCAGTAATTAGCTTTTTTTGGCAGCGATTGACAGATCATTGGTGAGCTTTGGCAGCGATCTGATTGGCGGCTCCCGTTCTGTGCACTTCAGGGACCTTGCGGTAAATACTGAATTCACCACAGGGAACGCGAACTGAAATTGGCTAAACGCACCGAACGAGAAAGCAGTGAATTTCAGTGCCTTCTGAATAACCCTCTAAGAGGCAGAGGCGAATATTGTGCTTTAACGTCTTTACGGGTTTTTTTTTATATTCAAAATTTTATTTTGTAAGAAAATCAGCGATACAATAAAGCAATTCTATAAAGTAACAATACGTAGTAAAGATACTCATAAAACTAAATAATAAAAGATAAAGTAAATATACAAGGCCAACGTCGCCTAGGTAAGAGACCATGGTAGTACAGTATCTAAATTACACGACAACAAGTATGACACGTGGGCCTCTACAGTGGCAAGAAAAAGTATGTGAACCCTTTAGGATTACGTGGAGTTTTGCATGAATTGGTCATAAAATGTGCTCTGATCTTCATCTAAGTCACAACAATTTGAAAAACACAGTCTGCTTAAAATAATACAACACAAACATATTCAATAAAAACATGAAAACATATAATAACATGTAAACATTCACAGCGCAGGGTGGAAAAAGTATGCGAACCCCTAGCCTAATGACTTCTCCAAGAGTTAATTGGAGCCAGGAGTGAGACAACCTTGAGTCCAATCAGTGCGATATTATTGGATGTGTTGCTGAAAGCTATCCTGCCCTTTAAAAACACACGCCAGTTTTGGGTTTACTGGTTTCAAGAAGCACTGCCTGATGTGAACCATACCTCACAGAAAAGAGCTTTCAGAAGACCTACGATCAAGAATTGTTGACTTGCATGAAGCTGGAAAGGGTTACAAAAGTATCTCCAAAAGCCTTGATGTTCATGTGTCCACGGTAAGACAGACTGTCTACAAATGGAGAAAGTTCAGCACTGTTGCTACTCTCCCTAGGCGTGGCCATCCTGTAAAGATGACTGCAAGAGCACAGCGCAGAATGCTTAATGAGGTAAAGAAGAATCCTAGAGTGTCAGCTAAAGACTTACAGAAATCTCTGGCACATGCTAACATTTTTGTTGACACATCTACAATAAGGAAAACATTAAACAAGAATGGAGTACATGCAGGGCCGGCGTTAACGTAAGGCGGCACAGGTGGCCGCCTTACTGTCTGGCGTCCTGCCAGTGTGAGGGGCGCCGGCCCGGGGTGGAATCGGATGACCGAGCCGAGGAAAAGAATGGGACAGCAGGCGCAGCCTAGGCAGGCTGAGGCGCCGCTCGCTCGCCTGGGATTGGAAGGGGGCAATGAGAGGGAGGGGACAACAAGCACCACGTGGTTCCCTGCCTGGCCTTGCTTCCCGAATCCAATCACAGGCGAGCGGGAAAGGTGCGTGTGCATCACATGCCCAGCGCCAGCGGCCGCTCGCACCAGTCGCCTCGAGACGTGACGTCACGTGTCACACGAGTCGGACGCAGAGAGCGACGGTGGCGGTGCCTAGCTTAAGCGAAGCCTAAAAACTTGTTGCTACTAAAAAACCTACTACCTGGTCTGGTCCCTGACTGTCCCTGGTCTGGTCTCTCGTCTCACTCCCTCCCTGACTGCCTGAGAGTGGACTGAGACTGAGTAGAACTAGAATGCCAGCGGGCGACGGGGGGGGGCCTGGCAGGCTGAGGCAGCAGAAGTCAGCAGGCAGCAGTGAGCTGAGCAGTGCTGTGCACACTGTCACTGTCAGACACAGTCAGCAGAGCAGAGAGGTAAGAGACTCGCTGGGGGAAAATTTATACCATAAATAATACCCATATGAGCAGCTGGGGGCCGCAAATATACCCATACATGAGCTGGGGGCCGCAAATCTACCCATATGAGCAGCTGGGGGCCGCAAATATACCCATACATGAGCTGGGGGCCGCAAATATACCCATATGAGCAGCTGGGGGCCGCAAATATACCCATACATGAGCTGGGGGCCGCAAATATATACCCATACATGAGCAGGGGGCCGCAAATATATACCCATATATGAGCTGGGGGCCGCAAATATACCCATATGAGCAGCTGGGGGCCGCAAATATACCCATATGAGCAGCTGGGGGCCACAAATATACCCATACATGAGCTGGGGGCCGCAAATATACCCCTATATGGCCATGATCTGACGTCTATTATATATATCTGTGGGCATGATCTGAGGTCTGTTATATATTATGTGCAATGCATGATGATCTGAGGTCTATATGTATCTATGACTATGGGCATGATCTGAGGTCTATATGCATCTGCGGGCATGATCTGAGGTCTATATATGCATCTGTGGGCTGGCATGATCTGGTCTGTATATATGTATCTGGGCTTGATAGTATTCGGATTAAATTGGCAGTAATTTACATGTATTTTATTCAATGGACATTTTCTAGATGGATCATGGGCATAACGTATCAGTGCGGTCGGGCGGCTGATATAAGTGGAGTGTATAGACCTTGCCTATAAACATGCGCTTTGTGAAAATAAAGTTTTGGCATGTTACAATGTAATTTAAAAGTTTTTCCAATAATTTTTTTTTTAATGAAATGTGCTTTGCTTCATTTGCTGAGAAACAAACATTTCTCTATTTTGATCTGCAAAGTATTGGATTCCTGTCCATTGCGGAGAGAAGCAAACGTGATCCAGTGTAGACTGACTGCGAGGCGGAGCGGAGTGAAATCAAATCAAGCCTCCAAGATCTTTGCTTTGCTACGCTGTGCGTAGCTACACCCTCAGTGCGTCTCAGGCTTTAAAGTTAGCGTAGCGAAGACAGCAGTATATAGAACTGACACAGGGAGTGCGAGTGCAATGTAGATACCTTTTTTTTTTTTAACTGAGCACCAATACGTTTAATGTCATGTGACGCTTTCCAATAAATAATTTAGGATTAAACCTGTGCAGTTTATGTTAATATTGAAATGTATGGCTAAACACCCCATTTACCCACTATACAGCCTCACACAACCTGATGGGGGGTATGTATACCCCCCTACAGAGACATCTGATACTACTGTCTTTTTATGACATACTGGGTATACTACTGGCATTCTTTGCGTCTGGGTATACTCCTGTCTTATGACATACTGGGTATACTACTGGCATTCTTGGCGTCTGGGTATACTCCTGTCTTATGACATACTGGGTATACTACTGGCATTCTTGGCGTCTGGGTATACTCATGTCTTATGACATACTGGGTATACTACTGGCATTCTTGGTGTCTGGGTATACTCATGTCTTATGACATACTGGGTATACTACTGGCATTCTTGGCGTCTGGGTATACTCATGTCTTATGACATACTGGGTATGCTACTGGCATTCTTGGCGTCTGGGTATACTCATGTCTTATGACATACTGGGTATACTACTGGCATTCTTGGCGTCTGGGTATACTCATGTCTTATGACATACTGGGTATGCTACTGGCATTCTTGGCGTCTGGGTATACTCATGTCTTATGACATACTGGGTATACTACTGGCATTCTTGGCGTCTGGGTATACTCATGTCTTATGACATACTGGGTATACTACTGGCATTCTTGGCGTCTGGGTATACTCATGTCTTATGACATACTGGGTATGCTACTGGCATTTTTGGCGTCTGGGTATACTCATGTCTTATGACATACTGGGTATGCTACTGGCATTCTTGGCATCTGGGTATACTCCTGTCTTATGACATACTGGGTATACTCCTGTCTTATGACATACTGGGTATGCTACTGGCATTCATGGTGTCCTGGTATACTGCTGTCTTTTTATGACATGACAAGGCTGAATTTTGAAGGAACTTGAAAAACTTAAAATTCCACTTGGTGATATGAGAGGACAGGGATATGATAATGGCTCCAATATGAAAGGTAAACATCGATAATGGATTTAAACTCTCGTGCCTTTTATGTTCCCTGCAGTGCTCACACTTTGAATCTAGTTGTGAATGATGTAGCCATGTCATGCAGGGATGCAACAACATTCTTCTCTAATCTGCAGAAAATAGATGTTTTTTTATCAGGATCCACACTTCGTTGGAATGTCTTGAAGAAGCACATTGACACCAGATGGTCTTCAAGAATAGATGCTGTTCGTCCATTTCGGTTCCAGGTTGGAGAAATTTTTGACACTTTGTGAAATTTCAAGGGATGCCTCACATTCAGCAATGGCACAGTCACATTCTGAATCCTCGGCAAAAGAACTAAAGAATTTTACATTTTTGTGTTTCATTGTTTTGTGGTACAATATACTAAACAGGATCCACTTTGTTACTAAGCTTCTTCAAAGCCAAACCATGTATCTTACAGATGTGATTGGAGTTTTGGAATCCACCACTAGTTTTTTAAAAAATTACCGTTCAGAAAATGGGTTTGAGGACTTTCTTCAAGAGGCAAAAGAATTCGCAATAGAAATGGAAATGGATCCTGTGTTTCCCCCTTTAGTGAGGCGTGGAAATGGATCCTGTGTTTCCCCCTTTAGTGAGGCGTGGAAATGGATCCTGTGTTTCCCCCTTTAGTGAGGCGTGGAAATGGATCCTGTGTTTCCCCCTTTAGTGAGGCGTGGAAATGGATCCTGTGTTTCCCCCTTTAGTGAGGCGTGGAAATGGATCTGTTTCCCCCTTTAGTGAGGCGTGGAAATGGATCCTGTGTTTCCCCCTTTAGTGAGGCCTGGAATGGATCCTGTGTTTCCCCCTTTAGTGAGGCCTGGAAATGGATCTTGTGTTTCCCCCTTTAGTGAGGCGTGGAAATGGATCCTGTTTCCCCCTTTAGTGAGGCCTGGAAATGGATCTTGTGTTTCCCCCTTTAGTGAGGCGTGGAAATGGATCCTGTGTTTCCCCCTTTAGTGAGGCGTGGAAATGGATCCTGTGTTTCCCCCTTTAGTGAGGCCTGGAAATGGATCCTGTGTTTCCCCCTTTAGTGAGGCCTGGAAATGGATCCTGTGTTTCCCCCTTTAGTGAGGCCTGGAAATGGATCCTGTGTTTCCCCCTTTAGTGAGGCGTGGAAATGGATCCTGTGTTTCCCCCTTTAGTGAGGCGTGGAAATGGATCCTGTGTTTCCCCCTTTAGTGAGGCCTGGAAATGGATCCTGTGTTTCCCCCTTTAGTGAGGCGTGGAAATGGATCCTGTGTTTCCCCCTTTAGTGAGGTGTGGAAATGGATCCTGTGTTTCCCCCTTTAGTGAGGCGTGGAAACGGATCCTGTGTTTCCCCCTTTAGTGAGGCCTGGAAATGGATCCTGTGTTTCCCCCTTTAGTGAGGCGTGGAAATGGATCCTGTGTTTCCCCCTTTAGTGAGGCCTGGAAATGGATCCTGTGTTTCCCCCTTTAGTGAGGCGTGGAAATGGATCCTGTGTTTCCCCCTTTAGTGAGGCCTGGAAATGGATCCTGTGTTTCCCCCTTTAGTGAGGCGAGTAAAGAAGAGGATGTTTTGCTATGAAGCTGCAGATCAGCCATTTGACAATTTAAGGTGGAGTGCTTTTTCTGTATTTTAGATGTTTGCATTAATTCTCTTGAAGAGAGATTTGAGCAGATACAGCATCACAGTGGGCACTTCCAGATTCTGTACAATATTCAGCAGCTGAAAGATGTACCGCAGGAAACTCTGATGAAGAACTGTCTAGATTTGCAGGATGTTTTGACAGATAAAAACTCAGAGGATTGGGATTTGGATGGAGCTCAACTGTGTGAAGAACTTGCAATACTGGCTCCTATATTGAAACCTGCAATGACACCGCTTCAAATTCTGCCATTTGCAGCTAGGAATGTTACCATTGCGCTTCGCTTTCTATTGACATTGCCAATATCTGTTGCCTCTGGTGAGCGAAGCTTTTCAAAACTGAAATGAATAAAAGTTATCTTCGCTCCTCCATGTCACAAGAGAGATTGGTGGGTCTTACAATGATTTCTATTGAAAATCGCATTGCACAAAATATTGACTTTCAGAACTTTCTTCACGATTTTGTGAATGCAAAAGCAAGAAAGGTTAAGTTTTTATAAAATTCACACTTAGTCTGTGTACAAGCACTTTAGATTTGCACTGATAGCACTTGCAGGAAACTTGTCTTTTGTTGTAGTTTGGTTATAATGGTTGTAATGTAAAAAGAATGTCATTGATCTTAGTTGCACTTTGAGTAAAAGTTCTTAAAGGTTTGCCTTGGCACTGGCTGGTTTAGTGCAGCACAGTAGCAACATTTGTATGTAGTGGTTTTATTGTTTAACTATGAATATTGATCGTTCTAACTTCTAACTTCTAGTTGATGTTTGAACAGGAACATTGTGACTTCTTAGCCTACTCTAGGTCAGGGGTCGGCAACCTTGGCTCCCTGATATTTTGGAAACTACATCTTCCAAGATTCCCATTAGGCTGACTGAGCATCTTGGGAGTTGTAGTTCCCAAAATATCAGGGAGTCAAGGTTGCTGACCCCTGCTCTAGGTGATCATTTTTGCACTTTTTCATGTACTTTTATTTTATAGTTTTCTATCTTGTTGTGTTCAACAAATGTTAATAAAATGCACTTTACAAAACCATAGTTTCTTTTTTTTCTGTAAATGAACAATCTAAGTTCCAGAACCACTATAGCTTAATAGAGTGGTTATGGTGAAAATATGTTGTTCCTACAGTCTGACAAATGTAACTACTGCCTTTCCAGAAGAAAGACAGTGTTTATAGAAGTCCATAAAGACAGCACTGGTGACTGTCCCCCAATCAGTGACTCACAACACTGCTAAAGGTTGTCCTTGCAAGACCAACTTTAAGCATCCTTTAATCCCTGCGTGACGACACCGAACACTCACGATAGAGATTATTATGCATCTCTATCCTGATTGGCTTGACATGACGGGGGGGGGGCACCAAAACAGACCTTCGCCTGACTAGGAAAAAAGCTTGCACCGGCCCTGAGTACATGGGAGGACACCACGGAGGAAGCCATTGCTGTCCAAAAAGAATATTGCAGCACGTTTGAAGTTTGCAAAAGAGTACCTGGATGTTCCACAGCACTACTGGCAAAATATTCTGTGGACAGATGAAACCAAAATTGAGTTGGTTGGAAAAAACACACAACACTATGTGTGGAGAAAAAAAGGCACAGCACACCAACATCAAAACCTCATCCCCATTGTAAAACATGGCGGAGGGAGCATCATGGTTTGGGGCTGCTTTG
Source organism: Leptobrachium leishanense (assembly GCA_009667805.1). Taxonomy (NCBI): domain Eukaryota; kingdom Metazoa; phylum Chordata; class Amphibia; order Anura; family Megophryidae; genus Leptobrachium; species Leptobrachium leishanense. The sequence goes on from CM019069.1 coordinate 161,779,728, forward strand.
CTGCCTCAGGCAGGGCCGGATTACATAGGGGCGGATGGAGCAGCAGCTCCCGGCCCATGCCCCAGAATAGGCCCACAGAAAGGATAACTATATCTGCATTGATGGACATTTGGACCTCTGTATCTCCAAGTCCGTAGCAGCTATTGGGTCATATGAGGTATCACTGGAAAGACCAGAGCATGGCCTTTCCAATGATACCCGGTTTGTTTGTAAGAAGTAAACAAATAATAATAAATATATCTTTATTTTTTTTATTTTTCTTCTAGCACAGCAATATTTTTCGCTTTTTCAATTATAAAGTGAACAATGAATGCTGCACTAACTCACCATCACATTAATTGTCACCACAGTGTGGAGGTGATGGCACAATCCATTTTGTTACGAATTGTTACACATCAAAACTAAACTGCACTGCAGCGAAGAGCACTGGGGGGGGGGGACTTTGGACCCCTGCGTCAGTAATCTTTACACCTCAAGAGGTAAAGGGCAGTATTACAAAGTTGGTGCTAATGAAGTGGAAATAGGCTGGAAGACGGCCGCCATTGTACACAGGCGGCCATCTTGTTCAGAATATTGGTTCACTTGTATATAACTAGACAGGTTTGTAGCTGAGACTAGAATGAGGTATACGTAGAAATTTAGGAATGCGTTTAGATTAGCAGAAAAGCAATTAAAGCCTTATGAAAGATCTTTGCTGTTTCTGGCATGGAGAAGTAGATATTCCAAGGTCGTTGGGCCCGTGAAAAAGACGAAGGAGTATAGAAGACCGGGCCCCAGGCCATCTGAATAAACATAGCCGATAGGGAGGGAGGCACTGCCCGGAGAAAGACAGCACAAACAAATCACAGACTGTCAAACTAACGAGAAGTGTATCAATTTATAGTTATATGTGGAATGTTCTTTGTGTTCGAATTAATGATGGGAGGTATTAACCCACGTGGGGTGGAATAGAGTGTCATAGGGAGGTGGGCTAATGGGGATGTACCTAATTATGTATTTGGGGCATAAAACCTCATGTCTCTGTGTAATCGAGGCTCACTCTAAGCGATTCAATCCTGTGTGAGCACTTGTGTGACGACACAATAAACTCTTGCCTTTCCTGAAGAGACTCGTGTTTGGACAATCCTTGCTTGTGTCTGGTCCGGCGCCGTTCTGAAAGTGAACCTGTCTGACTCCGGCTACATTTTCTGGGGTCTCGATAGCCGGGATAACGGGCCTTTTGCCAAGACACAGGCAACGGCTGCTGAACACAGTGCGGCGCTTGACTGCAGCAGTGCCAGAATCCCGATGGTTGGGGGCGTCCGTTGAAGGTGAGCTGACATCTGCAGGCGCCAAGCAGGATTTCCTGTACAGTGGACCTCATCTCGTCCCAAACAGACCCCCCTGACCCGGGAAAACTGGGACACCAACGAGTCTGAGGAAACAGCAAGCAGCGCCGGCGATAGGTAACGTGTCTTCTATGTTTTGTATGTCTAAAGGAAATACCGGTATCTAAGGGAAACGTCCGACTGCGATAGACGGATAAGAGGATGCGATGGCCACCATCCTATTGGCATATCTTTCCCGCCGCTGGTAGCGCTGACATTGCTAAGGAGCCAGAGTGGCTAGCGGGCGTCTGGATTCGGGGGAATTGAATGCCAATCAAAGGGTAGTTCTGTATGAGAGGGAGAAGGTAGCTGCGTGGAGTTGCATAGTTCAGTGTTTGTAAATAGAGCTTCGCCACGTGGGTAAAAGGGAAAGGAAGAAGGATTTTTTTTTCTGTGACTGGGCTAAGAGCCTGAGTCAGTGCCTAGTGTGTACGCCGTGTAGTGAAAAGGGCTTATAGTAAAGCCAGCGATAGCTACAGAGATAGACAAGGAACGGGGTGCACATAGCCACAAGCAGTCAAGAGTTAGAGTTCAAATTACGGGGTATAAGGAGCCACAAAGGAGGGAATACGCCCTCGGCTAATGGAAAGAGTTGAAGTGATATATGTTCTGTATTGTGCTGAAAGTATCTGATACGGAATGTGTTGTGAATGAATTGACTCGAGTGCTGTGAGTGAACGTGCGCCTACTCGCTCCACGAGGAAGTGACCCTGGACGTACGGTTTCGGCTCAGGTGACTGCAGTCGGCTACTGAAGGGGGAAGCGTATGTGGATGCGGATAAATTGTTGACTGAAGTATCAGACTGTAGATTTTAACTGTTGTTGAAATAAGATGTTTGTATCGCAAAAAGTATTGTTTTCAGGAGTGACAATGGGTAACGGGTCATCAAAGCCCAAGAGGATAAAGGAGGGGAGACGCCCCTAGAGTATATGGTGCGAAATTTCGATGCATTATATAAAACGCATGACTATGGTGTAGAATTGACAAAAGAGAAATTAAAAATAATGTGTACAGTTGTGTGGCCGATGTTAGTCCCAGGATGGCCAGAGCAGGGGTCAATGGACCCGGAGTTGGTACAGAAGGTACACTCCCAAGTTACAGAGCAGTACGGATATCCTGAAGAATACCCGTATATAGATATATGGAGATATTGTATTAAAAAAAGAGTCATTTTTATAAATGATAGCGGGGAGAAATAAGAAACAGGACCCCCAAAAATAATAGAGAGAGAGGTATTAGTAGAACAACTGGAAGAAAATAAATGTTTTACCCCCGTCCTATCTATTATGTTATGGGGCAGCTAGGGAAGCTCTGAATGCCGCTGTTGTGCGGGCGGAAGGGGGGGCGGGCAGCTGCTATGTCTCGGTCAGCTCCGCTCCGTCCCGTCCCGTATGGCTGAGGAAGAAGAGCAGGGTGTATCGGGTGAAGAGATAGAGAGGCTCACAGAAAAGATTGAGATGCCCGATGGGAGCATATATAAATTATTAATATTTACGGAGTGAGATAGTTGCGGTGCTGTATAGTTTATATGTGTGGTTCAGACTGATTTTGTCCGATTGTGTTTTTAATTGATCATTAAACTGTTCGATTAAAAGTTGAGATTGAGCGTCGTCCCTGGTGTATAGGCCCCCTCCTTTCTGACAGACTGTTTAAGAGGGGGAGGAGGGAGCAGTTTGTTTTTCTTTGCTCTCTGAAAGGTGGAAAGAATAACCCTTTGTGTACTTGTGCAGCGTACTATGTTTAGCTAATTTAAGTATGTAATAGTATACAATATTGCCTACTAAAATATAAAATTTATTAATAAATTAAATTGAAATATATGAAACGGTTAGAAAGATTGATTCGAGAAATAATTAAAGTAATTTTTCTTTACTGTTTTTACAAGGTATGTTTTTGTTTGATTTTTGATGGAATGATTTATTTTTATTGTTTTTTTTCGATGTAGTATTAAGAGTCTGTTTTGGGCTATGGGAAAATATTTCTGAGAATATTATTTACACAATGTGTATATGTATATGCCCGAATGTCCCATCCAGCTCCTGGGGGGATATTTTTTGCAAATTGCAAGCCCAAATTATGTTTTTTTTTTTTTTCCCGGGGGTCACGTTCAATTAAACCTGCCGGAGGTGGCAGTTTTGTTCGGTAGTATAATCCAGCCAGCCCGCACAACCCCCAATCTGTGAAAATCGCAGTAGTTATGCCGAGGGAAGAAGAATGGCGCACGGCATCTACTCTGTCTGCCACGCTGGATCCGCACGCACTACTCCTTGGAATTCCTGAGGTGGGGGCGGAGGACAACCCGCCCAGATTAGTTGAATTAAAGTCCGGCGCAAACCGGTGGCTCTAAGACAATATTATATCCCAAAGAAAGCCAAGCAGAATATACAAATACATTTGCAGAGATTTAAAGACTACGGTATATTGGAATTCTGCGTGTCACCGTGGAACACACCATTGTTCCAGCAAGACAACCTTTTTTTTTATTTTTTTATTTTTTTTATTTTTCAGTGGGAGGTATCTACAATGGATGCGCGCTCAGCCAGGACCTCTTGTCCTTCCACGCTACAGTATGTTGATTAATTACACTGGTTTCCCCCACAGAAAAAGACTGTTTATCTGTCACAAAAGTTTTGCTACATCTGCTAAGCCAAGCAGGTTACAGAGTGTCTAAAAAAAAAAAAAAGAAAGCACAAATATGTAAACAGAGTGTAAAATACCTGGGCTTCCAGTTAACAGGTACCAAACGTACACTAGGGGCAGAAAGGAAAGAAGCAATGTGCCGCATACCCCAACTAAAGACCAGGAGACAAGTCCGTGAATTCCTGGGAGCTGCAGGCTTCTGCCGCCTGTGGATCCCCAACTTCGCAGAAATTGCCAAGCCGCTTCATCAAGCAACCAAGGAAAGAGAATTAGACCCCTTTCATTGGGAAGAAGAGCAAACCGCAGCGTTTCTGAAATTAAAGACTCTGCTGATGGAAGCTCCTGCGCTGGGTCTGCCAGATCATAGCAAGCCTTTCCAGCTGTTCGTACATGAATATAACCAAACAGCAACAGGAGTATTGGTCCAGACCTTTGGCTCGTGGCTGAGGCCTGTGGCCTACCTCTCCAAGCAACTCGACCCTGTGGTCTGCGGCCTACCCCCATGCCTGAAAGCAGTGGCTGCCACCGCAATGCTGATAGCAGAAGCAGACAAGCTGACCCTTGGACAAGTTCTTTATGTCAAGGTGCCCCATGCTGTCAAGGCTCTCTGCTGGATGTCAAAGGAGGTTACTGGTTTAGCAACAGCCGGATGACGAAGTACCAAGCCATGATGTGTGAAAATCCACGGGTTCATTTGGACCTCATCGCTACTTTAAACCCTGCTACTTTACTGCCTGACTGTGAAGAGGATCCAGATCATGAATGCCTCCAAGTCATGGAAGAAGTGTTCAGTAGCAGGCCAGATTTGAAAGACGTACCCCTAGACAAATACGATCTACAGCTATTCACTGATGGTAGCAGCTACATGGATGATGGGAAGGAAGTCTCCGGCTATGCAGTAGTCTCAACAGAAGAAATTATTGAAGCAAAGCCACTGCCAGGCCATACATCGCACAACTAGCTGAAATAACAGCTTTAACCAGAGCCCTTGAAATTTCTGAAAGCAAAAGAGTAAATATCTATACAGATTCCAAATACGCCTTCATGACAGTCTATGCACATGGTGCACTCTACAAAGAAAGAGGCCTACTCACGTCTTCAGGACACACAATTAAATATGCTGCAGAAATCACGGCCTCCTGGAAGCAGTGTGGAAACCAAGTGCTGTCAGCATCATGCACTGCCGTGGCCACCAAAAAGGCCGTGATGAAATTCCAAAAAGGTAACAGAGGCGCGGACCAGGCCGCAAAAGCAGCTGCAAAACCGCCACCACCAACAGAAGCAGAAGCTCAAGCTAAAGTACTGATCTGCAAGCAAGAGCCTCAATCTTCCATGCCAAATTACGAGTTCTATATGAATTTAAAAAAAAGTTTGAACCCCACGGCGAGTTCATTGAAATAATATTGAACAAATGGCAAGATGATTTTGAACGGTTAGAACTCAATTATGATTATATCCAATGGTTTTTTTTCCAACTCGAACACAAGGCCGAAATTTCTACTCTACTCCCCTAAATCCGCAAGAGACATGTCTAATGGTTAACACCTCAGAAGTTCAGCAAAGACTGCGCAGAGTCTACACAAGATGATGCTGAAATTCTTCGGCGTAAAAATAGTGGGGGAGGAGGAAGACAAAGAAATAACTGAAGTTGAACGAGCAGAAAATTGAAATTTCGCGTCACGTTTTGAAAATTTGACAATCAATTCTCACAATAATCTACGAATCACACGAATACTGCACAGTCTAGGAGAATTTATCTGGGGAAATTATGGAGAATTGGCACGATACAAACCAAAACCAGTGGTGGCTGCACTCCTACCGGCGCCACTGAGCGAATGGACATCTGTGTACTCAGAGAAAGAAAAGAAGTGGCTGACAGACGAACCCGGAGGGTATGGAGAAGATGGATGGTTCCAGATGGAGAACGGACTAATAGTCCTACCAGCAACACTGGCTCCTGAAATCGTAAGAGCACTTCACGCAAGTACCCATGGAGGAAGAGAAATGATGGAGCAACAGTTGGAGCCACATTTCTACATACCAGGATTGTCAGCAATCTGCAAAGCAACAGCTCAGCAGTGTGTAACATGTGCCAAGAACAACCCGAGAACAGGCCCCAAAGTTCGGGAAAAGTTGAAAGAATGAACCGTACCCTAAAGACTTTGATGTCCAAACTGTGCCAAGAGACGTCACTAGGCTGGTTGGACTTACTGCCGATAGTCCTTTTGCACATTAGGTGCAGACCAACCCCCAATTGAAGCTACGTCCATACGAACTTATGTTTGGACAGCCAACCCCTCTGATTAATGGACTAGGGGGGACCTTCGGGCATTGGGAGAAATTAAACTAAATGATCAGGTAGTAATGCTGGGTAAATCAATGCAGAAGTTAAATATTTGGGTGGGGGATAATATACCGTATTCTCTGTATCCTTCACTGTATAAGTATTGTCCGGGTGACTCAGTATGGGTAAAAGAGTGGAAAAATGATCCACTAGGTCCAAAATGGAGAGGTTTTTATTTTGTCCTGTTATCAACCCCTATAGCAGTAAAGGTTGCCGAGGTGGTCCCGTGGATACATCACTCCAGGGTGAAAGCAGCCGCAGCAGCAGTTCTGAACCAACATGGAAGGTCGTTACCAACGAGACCAACCCACTGAGGCTGAAGCTGACAAAGACCACAGCCATGAGCACCTAAATGATCCTAACCCAGATAATACAGAGGATCAACAAGTGGGTGTTTTGATGGGCACAGGTCCTGACCACCCGCCAACGGGGATACCCACAGGGTGCTTTTTAGGGGCCCGGCCCCCACCCTTGATTATCCAGAAATGTTCTTTACTTTTGAAATTCCAGTGGGGAGGGATTGGGTTTATGTGACTGTAAAAAGAATTGCCCAAGGAATTCTGACACTCGGGGCATTTGTGGTGCTGATTTTATATCTTGCTAATTTGATTTATGGACTCTCGCGTGGAGTATGCTCTAATTGTACGGGCAATGTGGGGAAAGTGGATATTCCCATATCTGGAATGGTACGCACCCGGTGATGGAGAACCGTACCATGTGGAGACAAAAACGAGAGGCGCTATCTGGAACCAACCCAAGAGGACACTTATTGTGCAATTCAAATATGACTATGCTAAAAAGTCTGGGCAAACTGTATGCTGGGTGGGTAGTAGACTGCACCCAGAGACAATTCATATACCATTTGCCTCTGTTCCAATGAATTTGAGTATGTTTGTATCAGGGAAAAGGCAGAATCAGTCAGTCCCGGGTACCCTATAATAGGACCAGGTGTATCCACCAGAATGGTGTTTTCAACTAGGACCAGATAAAGAAACAAATAACGAGAGGGGTTATGTAACTCAAGTCAGTTCAACTGGACATTATATATTTACATATTCAAAACAGGACAAAAGGCGATTTATTTATACATACGATGCAGGCAACTCACTAGAGACCAAGAGGCGGTGATTGGGAATGTGACCAATGGGAGGCAGGGTGCAGTGGATATGATGAGACGGCTGAGACATTTTGCGATAGAGATATCAAAGGGAACACTACAGTTATTGCTATTTATAGTGAAAGGAGGATACCAGGTGTGCTGTGAAAGGGTGTGTTACACATAGGTACCACCAACAATAACGGGAATGTGTTATTTGGCTAAGCTGGTCCCAATCCAGAAACTAAGGGGAGAAGACAAACACAGACACAACAGAACTACACCCTAGGTACCACTGGTGTTTGAAAGACCGAAGAGAGAATTGTTTGCGAAGATGGATCGAATATGGACATGGTTGCCAGCATGGACTGGATAGGGAGGAGAGATGATGAGGAGATTGAATAGCTATGTCAATCTGATGGATGAGATTCTGAATAGGACCAGTATGGATATCCAGCTGTTGAATCTGGAAATGCGTGAGTTATGAAAGGTGCAAATGATATATGAAATGGCGCTTGAGCAGATCAGTGCGGCCTTGAATGGATTGTGTGAAATGACAATGCACTATGAATGTTGCACCTTCATCAGAAACACTACACACGAAGTCCCAGACTATTACCAGGTAATTCAAGATCATCAGGAGAAGGTAGCACAGTTGCAGGGCACAGCCAGGAGGATTGCTGCCGAAGGCTGGAATCCGCTCCGGGGGTTTGGGGCAATGGGGAGAGGTTTGGTTCCATCTTGAGATTCATCTCAAAGATTGGATCCATGATACTCATGATAGTGGTGATCTTGATCATAGGGATACTGATATACCGCATAGGGCTATGCATATGGCCACTGTGCAAGTCAGCACTGATAATTCCACAGGGTATGTTCCCAGTGAAAGAACCCCCTTTTTCAGTAGTTTCAGAATAGTGGAGTGGCTACAAGTGCCAGGAAGAGATCCTGACACTTGAGCCAAGGGGGAATGAAGTGGAAATAGGCTGGAAGACGGCCGCCATTGTACACAGGCGGCCATCTGTTCAGTATATGGTTCACTTGTATATAACTAGACAGGTTTGTAGCTGAGACTAGAATGAGGTATACGTAGAAATTTAGGAATGCGTTTAGATTAGCAGAAAAGCAATTAAAGCCTTATGAAAGATCTTTGCTGTTTCTGGCATGGAGAAGTAGATATTCCAAGGTCGTTGGGCCCGTGAAAAAGACGAAGGAGTATAGAAGACCGGGCCCCAGGCCATCTGAATAAACATAGCCGATAGACAGCACAAACAAATCACAGACTGTCAAACTAACGAGAAGTGTATCAATTTATAGTTATATGTGGAATGTTCTTTGTGTTCGAATTAATGATGGGAGGTATTAACCCACGTGGGGTGGAATAGAGTGTCATAGGGAGGTGGGCTAATGGGGATGTACCTAATTATGTATTTGGGGCATAAAACCTCATGTCTCTGTGTAATCGAGGCTCACTCTAAGCGATTCAATCCTGTGTGAGCACTTGTGTGACGACACAATAAACTCTTGCCTTTCCTGAAGAGACTCGTGTTTGGACAATCCTTGCTTGTGTCTGGTCCGGCGCCGTTCTGAAAGTGAACCTGTCTGACTCCGGCTACACTAACTTAACCAGAGAGGTTTTAAACTTAGCAGAGCCATTATAGCCTAGATAACAGCAGCTCTGGTTAAGTTACCACCAATTTTGTAATCTAGCCCCAAGTGAGGTGTCATTGAACAGGTCAGAGTCTGACCTTTACATTGATTCAAAACCTGACCATGTAAAAATCTAATAGAAAAAAAAACTATTTTTTTAAATTTATTTTTTTGTTCCAAAGCAATGGCATTGTCCATTTGTCACATATAAAATGAGCAATAACACTGCCATTACTCAACTGTTACTTTTTTGCTCCCAGCGTGGAAAATTATCTCTTAACAGTGTTTTATACAGTCATATTATTCATAAAACCTCATCCTCCAAAACACAAGCAAAAATTTAATTATTTACATTTTTTTGGTTAAAATTGTATATTTTCTCAGAAAAATGCAGTAACAGGATCCCATTTCACATTTTTTAAAAAACAATAATTCCCTATAGAATATAAAACCACAATGGTTTGGATGATAAAATAGGAAAAAATAATTTTACACACTGCAAATGATTGATAAATTTTTCATTACGATTTCACACAGTAACTGCCTGGTTAAATATACCCATATCTGTACGATTAAATAACCTAAAATATGTTTTCATTTCACTAAATTCCAAAAAAAAGACCATCAAAATATTCAGCTCCAGGCCCAAAGAGATCTTAATCTGGCCCTGGCCTCAGGGTCTGGACGGATTGTTGTCATTGATGGAAAAATGAATTCCAGAGTTTATCAAGACATTTTGCAGGAAAACGTAAGACCATCTGTCCGCCAACTGAAGCTCCGCAGAGGATGGGTGATGCAACAGGACAATGACCCAAAGCATACAAGTAATTCAACAAAAGAATGGCTTCAACAAAACAAAATACGCCTTCTGGAGTGTCCCAGAGTCCTGACCTCAACCCGATTGAAATTAGGGATGCACCGATACCACTTTTTTAAGACCGAGTACGAGTACAGATACTTTTGTTCAAGTACTCCCCGATACCAAGTACCGATACTTTTATTTTATGTCATGTGACGTTTTCCAATAAGAACAGACCTCATATAAAGCCCCCAGGTCTCATGGATTTGCCCCAGCTCATGGATAATTGCCCCCCTGCTCATGGATATGCCCCCCCCTGCTCATGGAATGCCCCCCCCCTGCTCATGGATATGCCCCCCCCCTGCTCATGGATATGCCCCCCCCTGCTCATGGATATGCCCCCCCCTGCTCATGGATATGCCCCCCACTCTCCGCTCATACTTCCTTTAGCGACGCCGGGAAAGTCTTCGCGCGCGCTCCTTGGAGGGACCCCAGCCACGACCACGTGGGACCATGTGATCGCGGCTGGGGTCCTTCCAACGAGCGCGCGCGCGCGGGAAACTTTCCCGGCGTCACTGAAGGAAGGTAAGTATGAGCGGAGAGCAGCTGCAGGGCCTGTCTGAATGCTCTATCGGCATTCGGACAGGCCCTGCAGCTGCTCACTTTGTTTATACTTACCTTCCTTCAGCGACGCCGGGAAAGTTTCCGCGCGTGCGCTCGTTGGAAGGACCCCAGCCGCGATCACATGGTCCCACGTGGTCGCGGCTGGGGTCCTTCCAAGGAGCGCGCGCGCGAGCGAAGACTTTACCGGCGTCGCTGAAGGAAGGTAAGTATTAAACAAAGTTAGATGAGCAGCTGCAGGGGCGGCTGTCTGAATGCCGATAGAGCAGACAGCCGCCGCAGCCCCTCGGATACCAGCAAGCCGGCTCAATGCCGACTTCCGGTATCGGAAAAAAATATCGGGGGTACTGCACGAGTACCAAGTACTCCTGCAGTACCCGGTATCGGCACCGATATCGATAC